>APFE031244358.1:5415-118038 GCA_000404065.3 Pinus taeda | reverse complement strand
AAAATTATGTTTTTTTATAAAAAAAATAAATATTTAATGTATTTTTTACAACGACCGAGTCATTGAAATCGAGCTGGCTGAGGCGATACCGAGTCGGAGTCGACCCTCAACCGAGTGAGAGTCGGAGTTTTAAAACATTGCTTCTAGTGCCCTCCTCTTTCTTGCTTCCTGAACAATCCTTGGCTCAATGCTATGAGACATGCAAGGATTGGTAGTGCCACTGCTGATTTTGCTTCTTTGATCCTTCAACCTTTGAGCATCATTTCTCTCTTTCTTGAATTTAGCCCTCACCTTTGGATTTTTGGTATGTGCATACACATTGATGCAGGAGCATTCAACTCAAAAATATCATTGTATTTTAGTAGACATAGGGGGTCTTGTGTTTTCAAGGAAGTTGGTTTCCTGTGTATTAAATTAATGTAATAATTAAGGGTTTTCAAGTAAGTTTGTGAGAGATATTTAGAATAGGAAGTAATTAGATATTGTGAGGCATATTTGTAAATGTTCTCGAATGTAGGAGAACATGAGTGATGATGAGTGATTAGTGAGGATTGAGAGATTTTGAAATATTGTAAATCTTAGATTAGGAATTGGTTTCATGATTTTGGGGATTAAAGAGAATACTTAGGATTTAGTTAAGTTGTTGAGATCCTCAAGGGACCATTGAGAGATTTTAGGACTTGATGAGCAGATTAAGGATCTGAAATAGGAATTGCGTTACAGAACCTTTTATATAAATGTAAGCCTAAAAGGCATAGAAGAGGTTAGCTAGCTAGGAGTTAGTAGTTAGAGAATTAGATAGGGTTTGATTGTAAGCCTACGAGCAGGAAAGGAAAAAGCCACTGATTAGAAAATCAGGCCAGAGAGAGAAAGAAAGACTCATCATGTAATTATTTGTTTATATACACACAGGGAGCTAATTCTGAATTGTGCAAGTTTGAATTGAGTAATCGAATGGTAAATTGTGTGTGAGTCAAAGTATTTGCGTAACAAAAGTGTGCAGGGAATTCGAAAAGAATCCGAGGGAGACGAAGTGTAGACAAGAGTGTTATGGGTTTACACACAAACGGTATTGGAGAAAATCCTTAATGGTTACAATGAAGGGAGAGCTGTAAGGGCTTCCTAAAACCTAAGGATTTATGAAGGAAGTGTAAAGGTGCGAAGGAATGAAGAACGAAGCTGAAGATCGGATTAGAATGATTGAAGACCAAAGGCGAAAACAAATGCCCAGGCAAAGAAGTCGAATGGACTATTACACAGTAAGAGACAAACGAATGTAGCAGTGTGCACAGGAGTCGTTGGATTAGTCAGATCAATGAACGAGAGTGAGGGAGATAGACGGCTAAGATTCAGTCACGCAAGATAAAGTGAAGAAGATGAATGGCAGAGATTAAAACCACGTGCAGAATAATGGAGTGGTCTTCGTATGCGGTAAGTAGAATCTCGCGCGGACTCAAAGTGGTAAATGGTATTTCTAAATTCTACACGATTACCCTTAGAGGCCGACACGTAGCACACAATGGAAAGAGAAAACCACTTTTCTCGCATGCCTTCGGAGTGATAACCGTCATGCTAGTTGGTGTGCGAGATTGCGCGATAGCCGTGGATTTGACGAGACAGAGCAACGATGGAGATTGTCTGGGCTAGTTGATGATCATGTGACGCGATAATCATCAGATTAAGGAATGAGATTGACGACATAGGTTGAATGCGCTAAAGAAAGCATCGATATATGTGCAAAGGTTTGTGGAATGGCAGAAAGGTAAGGTTTAAGTGTGCTTTATGAAATATTTCTATTATGCAAGAGTTATAATAGAAATGAGCGGAATTAATGTTTTATGGTTAATGTTGGGTTAAATTGAAACCAGAGTTAGAAGGGTATGGTTAATAAGCGCAGGTAATAAGAATTAACCAAAGATTCTGAAAGATTATGAAGGTTCCGCTCAAAGGTTTGTTAAAGTTAAGACTTTGGAGAGTTAAACGAAACGTTTCCGCTTAAGCATTTAATTCAAGAGAGTTAAACCTTGGTCACAGGAAGGTTTTACTAAGCAGGAAAATTTAAATTTCTTGGGACATGTATATGATATGCATTTTATATGCATACTATGGGTAGTTGCGGCTTACGCTGGCATCACACATCAATACCCTTGATCTCTTCATGCAAAATGTGAGCCTTCACTCTTATGTAAGAGCCCTTGAAGGTCTTTTCATTTTTGCATAAATTGCACTTCCATTGCCATGTACCACCGGAATTCATTTGCTTCACTTTGGTAAACATACTTCCATAGAGGATAACATTCTTGCTGCCTGGTTGTTTGAGTGGATTTAGGGGCACTTGAAACACAACTTTGAGAAGCCATGAATGCTGCAAAATTAGAAAATGAAAAACTCACCCAATTTAGGGGCACTTGAAACACAACTTTGAGAAGCCATGAATGCAGCAAAATTATAAAATGAAAAACTCACCCAACTAGCTCTGCCTACGCCCTTCCTCTTGCTGCCCATGCTGCAAAACACAAATAAACTCCTTGCTGCTTCTATAGGAAGCTCCTCTTGCAGAACAATGTGTGAGAAATGAGTGAATGAACTGTCTTTTTAAAGAAAAGAAGAGGCTCATAGGGTTTCTAGAGAATTTCATTTTTTTCATCTTCTAGAGAATTCTATTTGTAATTTTTTGTTTATTAAATTTAGCTAACAGCCACATAAAAATTGTTGTTTTAGTGTATTTGGGTGTTAGAAGAGCCCATGCCCTTCGTCACCCCTTGAGCTGGCCGAAAAGGGTAAAAGAATAAATAAATTAATTTCACCTTTCTTCCGCTCGAAACACGGCCTATAGAGGCCGAAACGGGGCTGAAACGATGCTGGCCTTGACATACGGCGTTTTCAAATCGCGAATCACCATACGGTACGGCTGACAGCATTTTGGCCCCCGTTTCAAGGCCATTTGGCATTTCAGACCATCCCCGGTACTGGTGCACCACCTTTTTAGGTGTTTCCTGCAACATAGGTATGCACATTATCTGTTCTATGTCCTAGATTATTCTAGAAGGTACATCAAAAGTCAACCCCTCCTGCAAGCCTTTGACCTTGAAGCATTAGTGAGCTACCTAGCCACTCTAACAATTTGAGAGTAATAATTATGCTGTATATCTGTGTTTGGACGTCCTCTTTAGTTGTTGCTTAACTTGATAGTGAGTATTAATCATCTTGTGATTTATTTCTTCTAGTTTGGTGTGAAGTATTGGAAGTTGGCTACTGGTATCTGTCTGTATTTAGCTCTCAGCTTCATCATCATCCTTGTGCAAAAGGAAATTGACATATGTGGCTTGGCTAAATCTGATCAATTCCTCTTCCCTTAGTTCATAGTGTCAATGAAGCCATTTTCTTTGTAACCCTTTTCCTAGAAGAAATAACATTGTTCAAAACAATGAATATCATCTCAATGACTTTTGTGTTAACCATTAGTTGTTAGTTTTCCTTATTCTTGGATAGGTGTTCTAAGATCATTAGTTGACTTGGGTAGTAGTGATTTTTTTATGCAATATTCCCAAATAAGATGGATGTATGTGATTGCATGAGAAACATATTGGGGCTGCTCAAAACAAGGTTGTAGATGAGGTGGCATGCTCTTGACATTGGGTCAACGCATGAATACTCAGGATGAATTACTGTAGTGACAGATAATATTTCATCATTGAATCTGGAACAAGCAACAATACAGAGTATTGTTGCCACCTGGATGTTGCATGAGGAGACTGGCCCTGTTGCATTACTTTGGAATGGCCAAACCCATCCACACCTAATCCTCATGATATCTAGATTGTAACAGTGGCTTGAGCTTTTAAGGTTTTTAATTTACTTAATTTATGACTATTTTGTAAGGCATCGACTTCATGGTTTGAGAAAGAATCCTGAAATAGCCTGATGGTGGTGGCCCTGGGTTGAGATGTTATATTCCCTGCAGTCCCTGATCTAAATTATACAGCTTATGTGTGGGCTTGTAACATCAAATTTTCTGTTACAACTTGAATTGGCCTAAGGTATTTGGATTTGTGCACTATGATGTGCAAGGATGCCTGAATGTAGGTCGCTGGTTGTGAACAACAGAGTTGTGTCCACAATTTTAATACTACGTAAATACACCCTCAGAATTCCTTAGTTTCTTCGCGATTATTTTGTTCTGAATTAATTATTGATGGTGCTGTTTTGACTTTGGGATTCTACCACATAAATGGCAACTGTTGCTTGGGGTTTATTTCCTGTAATTATTGCCTTTTTCCCCAATCGATGCTGTTAATTACGTCACGAGCCTAAATGATGCCTCATTGAGACACACTGATCAACCTTATATCTGTTGCAATTATTTCTATGTGGCTTGAAATTACAGTTTAGCTCCTGAATCAATCTGAAGACGCAGCACTTGGATCTATGATGAATCAAATAAATGAATGGGACCAACATGATGCTACTTTGCTGTCCTTGTTGCTGTTCAACTTGGTATCTAGAGACCCAATATCTTTTGTCCAACCCCAATTATATGTGCAACAAGTGCGGTTAACTGATTGCTCATGTGTTACCTTTTCTTTCATTTTTTTTTTCTTTTTTTTGTTGTATGGCTGCGGACTCACCATAACTTAAGGAGTGAAGGTGGATAGTTTTTTTTAATATCAATCTAGTAAATGGCAGCAGAATGGAATGCAAGCATGCAGAGTGGATGTGGATGGTCTCCCGACCTAAATTTTTGTTTCCATTTGGCAGAAATTCTGTCCCCTGGCCAACAAGCAATGAAACCCACAAAAATTTTGGCACCCAACCAACGGGCAACAAAGCCTGTAGAAGTTTGGCACCTAGCCAGTTGAAATATCTATTCTGTTACCACTTAAACTTGATCAAACATGCAGAATATACTTGGAAGTATAAATTGTGTCTAATATATATTATAAGTGGTTGATTACAATGAATGAATGTGATATCTTTGTATAGCATTAAATGGGTGGGCCATGATGAATAATCATTACCCTAGGGAAGGGTGCCTAATAATATATTTATTAAGGCATTACATACACACACATTCTAGATACTAGATACTAATATGTAATATACTAATATGTTTAAATGTGTTACATTATCTACCCTGGATTATACTAGAGGTATGTACACAAATAACACACCTCCTCTCTAATGTTAACAGTTCTAAATATTGTTTGCAGCCATGAAACCAAGACAGGAGGTTGGGTCTGTATGGCCCTAATGGTCTTTGTTTTGATGTGCTGTGTTGCATGCAAAAAATGAATAAATTTCTTAAATATGTGTTCTATTGTATGTTCCACTCCCTTTACATTTTTTAACATGACATTTCATAATCAGATAGCTGGGCCCTGTATGATCCTGTTTAACAAGCTATCCTTTAGTAGAATGAGTCATTTCTGTGATCAGTTTTTTCTTAATGCTGATTGATATCTATGGCCTTGATCTGAATTTATCTACTTCAACTTCAAGGGTTTAAGATACTACAGATTTCCTCAAAAGAGGTGATCTTGCTGTGGATGTTATTCAGCTTAAAAACAAAGTCTAATGATTTAGTAACTAGTTTCATATTTTCAAGTCTGTATTTACTATTATCCACAACTTGTTCTTACTGGAGCTAGCAGGGGAAGATGGGTTAGGCAATCCTGCTAGCAAAGAAATGCTTGAAGGTCTTAATGAACTGTGTTAGCCAAACACTTGACATTCTCTTTTTGTTTCTCTTAAACATGTAGGAGGGCAGTCAAACAGGATACCATGGTTTGGTTCCTGGAACATTGAAGGCTGCACTATTCCGCATCCTGTCGCAGGAAGGGGCTAATGGTTTGAAAATTCCTGAGATAGCAAAGCACGTCCAGGTACTATGTCAGCAGCCCTCTAGAAGTGGTTTATTGAAACATTAAAGGTCTTGAGTAGTTTCAAGTCAAGACTGAGAGCATTAAACTTGTTTACTGATTATATTAATTTAACAGTTTAATTGCATGCCTATTGACAGCATGTTTTCTCTATGCATGACCTTGTATCTTGTATCTATTGTTTGAATTTTGAAGAATTGTGATTTGAATGATCTCCCATCAAGTAATGCACTAGAAGCATTAATATACTCCAGTCTTTCAAGTGACATCACTCTATTTGAGAGGATTTCATCTTCAGCATTTCGTTTGAGAGCAAATTTCATTCATTCAAGAGATGGGGACCATTCATGCTCAGAAACTTCAGGAGATATGGACAGTGATACTGAGGAAAGTGATTCTGAAGAATCAGATACGGGTGGAAGTGCGGAATCAGCTTACGAAGAACAGGTTATAGCACATGCACTGGAAAATGGGAGAGAGGGCATCACAGGTAAAATTCCTCTGAGCATTTAGGGATTCTATGAGGGGTCACTTCTTTGCAAAATGATTCTCAGAAATTTATTTTTGTAGGAACACCTCAAGCACCGCAATCAGCGAGGGAGTGCAGAAGTCAACATGAAGCAATATCAGATCTGGGAAATGAGGGCAATGAAGCTGACAGACATTGCACCGATGGAACTGAAATTGATGAGAGCCATGTAGGAGATGCATGGGTGTTAGGTTTGATGGAAGGAGAATATGCAGATCTAAGTGTTGAAGAAAAATTGAATGCTCTTGTGGCTTTGTTCAATTTAGTGAATTCTGGAAACAGTGTGCAAAGAACCATTAAGGTATGCCAGACATTTGTTTCTGATAAATGCCAGAACATAATCCTAGAGAAGAAACACAGTATTTATAATAGCATTGATCAAGATTACTTCTATTAGGCACTCAGTGTTGTTTCTGAAATTTTTACCAAACAATGTTCTGTGCAATGGAAGTTTTTGTCTCCAATGTGAGCAAACTTCAAAATATTTGGTAATTTAAATCTCTAAACACAGTTTTTTTTCAGTCGCTGTCATACAATATGTTTTTATTGTCTGGTGATGTCTGAAGCCCGAATGTACAAACATTAAATCCCGAAATTAGTTTGTGAATATGCATTGTCACCACTTGGTTTTCTGTAACATGCTATTCATTTATATCAATATTCCTTTTCGGCTTCATTATTTAAAGCAACTAATCTTTAAAGTCTAAGAGAAGCTGATCTTTTTGAAATATGTTTTCTTGAAAAAGGATCCATCGAGAACGGTGTCACAGTTTTATTCACAAGTTGAAATTCATGGAATTGGCAACAAGCAAGGTAGAAAGAAGTCTACAGCAGCAAAGAGGCGTTCAGTTAATCCTTCAAAAAAGACCTCAAAGAAACGCAAGAGGGATTTGAAGTTAAGTGACCTGGATTCTAAATCTCAAGCTTCTGACCCATATTGTCCAGAGTCATTTTCCACAGAATCTATTTGTCTGGGGTCTGATCGCAGGTACAATATGTATTGGCAATTTTTTGGGGGCAACTTACCAGATCCTGGTCGTGGAAGGCTGTATTTTGAGTCCTCTGAAGATGGACATTGGGAGGTGATTGATAATGAAGAGGTAAACCCTGTATTTCAAAAATCAGTTTTTCTAATCTTCCCTTTCTTATTAATGCTCTTGTAGAAGAATGTATTATTGTAAATGTGATAAAGTCTGGCTAGACTTAAATTGGGGTTTACTTGAAAAAATGAATTGCTTACCCAGTCCATGCAACATTGCAGGCATTAGATACTTTGATGGCTCTTTTAGACTCTAGGGGTGTTAGAGAAGCTAACCTTCTTGCTTCATTAAGAAGTCAAGGAACCTTGCTTCGCCAAGAGATGAGGAAGCTTAAATCTGGTGTAAACCAAGAATCAGAAAAGTATGTAAGGGAAATTTTGTCTGGTGACAGTTCTTCTGGGGTATCAATTATAGAGAACAATCAAAATGACACAGCTTTTGAGCCTGAGAATGATTCATCCGTTTTCTCTGGAGCCATTTCACTTCAATTTGGGAGGACTGAGGTGGAGAAGCAACATGACTGGGATAGTCATAGGGCTTTTGACAGATGGGTTTGGAGTGACTTTTTCCGAACACTGAAGGTTCTAAAGTATAATGCAGATAGGTTACTTCCTTGTGAAAGTTGTCATGATCTTTACTGGCCAGAGGAAGAGCATTGCATGCTTTGCCACACAACTTTTGAGTTGGACTTCGATTCAGAAGAAAGATATGCTGTGCATGTTGCAAGATGTAAAGGGAGAGGCCAAGATGAGAGTATTCAAGGATGTAAAGTTCTATCTTCACGGCTCCAGTCACTTAAAGCTGGGATGCAAGCTGTTGAGGTGATCTGATTGCATTACGTTTCATGGAATGTTTTGATATGACTACATTGTTATATGCTAATTCATTCCTTGTAAAAAGTTGGAATTGATAGATGTTCTTATTATCACTTTTACAAATCATTCCGTGTATCTGAACTAGCTACAAAGTCTTTTGTTTTAAGACAAATGCAATAGGGCACCGAAATACAATTAAAAGAATTTTAAGAAAATCTAACAGTATATTGCTGTTTTTCCCTTTTGGAGCTTCATGAACCCATAGAATGGATTCTGAAATTTCAAAGCTGGAGTCTCAGACGCTGTTTTAAGTTACAATTTAGGTTAAAATAACTGTGCAATGATTTCATTTTTGTCTGTAGGCTGTTTTACCTGAAGAAGCCCTGGAGGTTTCTTGGAAGAGATCTGGTCAGAAAGTTTGGATTAAACATTTGAGACGTGCTTCCTCTCCAACTGAGCTTGCTGAGGTTTGTGCTTCTTTTGTTTTTCTTACTTGCCATTGATACCACTATATCTTTTTTATCTTCAAGCCAACTTAATCTTTCTTTTACTTTATGTAATCCCCTTTTGCGTTCCAGGTACTCACAGATCTTCAAAATGCTATCCGTGATGATTGGTTGTTGCGATCACAGTCAACATGCAGAGAGAGGATACCCTTTTTCCCAGGCATTCCACAAACAACAGCTTCTATGTCTTTCTGGTTGATGAGATTGGACGCTTTGATCTCTGTTAACTGGGAAAAATTTAGTCCCAAAGATGCACGTCAGAGGACATGTTCAAAAGGTGTGTTCATGCTCTTTGTGCAGAAGATACTCCCTTAAATATCAAGTGATGCATTCATTTATATTCAGAATACCAAGCTACTATTAACAATCGCTGCTAACCTAGTACAATATTCAGAAGCTATCACCATAGAGCAAACATATTTTAGCTAAGATACTTTAATGATGTTATAATAGAATTATAGATAGCTGTGAAACGCGTTTCTATGTGAGTAGGTAATAGTTAAAATGGCGGGGATCATTTGGAAAAGTAATTTACACCACAATATTGTGGTTGCAATGTTTATGTGCCACCCGGCTTATAAGTGCTGGCTTAGCATGACATGTTTATTAAGAAAGGCCGTTATGCTTCAGCAGGGTGCAAACAGTCACACAAATTAACCTTTCTGCATATGGAATGGTCACCACAGATGCCAGGAGATTGGGAATTCTGACACTAATGTATATGGATTGATCTCTAACATTCTTGGGTATACAACTATATAGGGCATCATGTTCCCCATTCATTTATTCTTTTGGTTGGAGTTACAATCGGCATTTAGGAAAATCTAAGGCATAGAGTGGGCACTTTACTGTGCAACAGTATGATTGGCTGATAGCACCATTGGCAGAGATAAATTTAAAGATTAGTACAGACTTGTTCAGTTATTCATTTAGTTCAATTTGCAATTTGCATATAGGAAAATGTAAAGCATAGACATCTTATGGTGCGGCAGTATGATTAGTTGATAGCACTGTAGGCATAGATGAATTCAAAGATTAGAGCAGAGACTTGATTGTGTCGTTCTACTAATTCTGACGGTGTATATTTTGAACCGAGATTGATGGGTTGTGGTAATGTACTTGAAAGTATCTGTGGAGTCCCTTTTATTCGCTTTCACTAAATAAATGAATTGTGATAGAATGCTTACTTGAATTTTGTGGTTTTCTGCTCTGCTGCAGGAAAGTCTGCCTTTTCATGATCACCATTGTTGCAGCAAAAGTTTTGGGGTATGTTTCTCCAAGTGCTGAGCCAGATGTGCCCTATGGAGTTCAGTGTGGAGATACCAAGTATCTCTATTGTGCCATAGGAATTTGGATATGCAGATGTATTGGAAGAATGACACATTCTAGGGGCAAGGTTTTCCCTTACTGTCATACATTCACAAGAAACAACGGTGGCATAAGATGCAAAAAGCACTACAATATCTGATATCAATGGGCTGTGCAGGATATTTGAGTTAAATATTATCTACGTTTGCTGCCTCGTTTCAGATTATTGCATCGGCAAAGGAAAGTTAGCAACTGATGTACAAACGAGCTAGCTGCCGATATTATATATAGTATACACTTCGTTCATAGCTTAGGTTCAACACACGGGAAGTTACAAGGCCTTAGGATTGTAACCTTGTTTGAAGGTTGAGAATTTAATTTGACTATGCAGGAGAAGGATTTATTATAATGATACAGTCCAGCACATCTCATCTCCAGAACTGTCGGGGAATTTGAGATAGATTGCATGGCTTATGTAAAGTAGATTTCATCTACTAATCAGATACGAGGATATTATCCACTCATTGGAGTGCCTGATTATAAGTAAAGATTACGATTCTCCGATGGTGTGTATTCTTCGAAGAGGAGCTGATTTTGATACATATAATCAAGATGATTCTTGGTGTTCTTAGGTTAACTCTGGTATTGTACTATTCATATTCTTTTGTATTATTCTCATTTTGTCATATGGGGCCATTGATGCTGATGATCTCGAATCGATATAGGAATATAAATTATTTGGTTGACATTTTGTCCAATCCTTGTCACAGGAATTTTTTAGTTGACACGCAAAGAAAAACTTTGGCCTTCAACATCAGTGTTGGAATCAGCGTATTCTTCGTTTTATATTGTGAATGACAACACTATTAATCATTTTCCTAAACTTCATATCAGATAAATGGATATAGTTATATCCCATTTCGATATTCTTGTTTAATAAATGAATGAAAGACAACGCTGGATACCCATTTCGATGTTCTTGTTTAATAAATGAATGAAAGACAACGCTATTAATCATTTCCTTTCTGGTATCACTTCTCCCGAAAGATTAGCAATCGTGCTTTAGTTTCCAAGGGTGACTTGTTTCTATTGAAAGCTTCAAAAGTAATTCATGTTAATTTCCAATTTTAATGAATAAATTTCTCAAAATAGAAGTGACGTTCTAATTGGATGCCTATTGTCTAGAATGGTTAAAAGATCCGCATTTGTACTTCTAGTTTCCTGGTTTATTTCTGATTGTTGAGGTTTATGTTTTCACTGGTGTCTGTCTTAATTCACGGTGTTGTGGAGGACTGTGGGTTCTCCCTTTCATGTTTTTACCTTGCTCCTTCTCTGGTTTACTGATTTCGACGGGCCAACGGTGCTGGGCTCCCACTGGTTTTTTTCTGACTGCCGGAACTTTGCTTTTTCTGGCGGTTGTTACGATTCTCGGCGGGTTGGTGGCTTGTACACCTTACAACACATCACATTTATGGCCACACGTCATCCAAACGCCTTTCCATGTGATCTCATGCCTGCTCGTCACTCCAAATCTCGCTGATTATTCCATATGTCAGTCTCCTTTGCATTTTCCCGTTTTGGATGACCTTCTGACGGCGTCCTGTTCCTTTGCGAGCTGGTTGATTTAATCCCCACACGCTCTATCTCCCTCGTAATTGATTCTTTCCTGATCTCGAGGTACGGTGTGATTATTTCGGGACATTCTTCCCTGATTTCCCATCTACTTTCTTGCACTTTTCATTTACTCTGTCAGAAGGGCCTACAGGTACTATCACTGTTCATTCCCTTAACAACTTGGATTATGGAGGGTCTGGCATCTGATGTGTCTGCCAATGAGGCTCTCATCTGAGCCACCTTGGATGCTGAGTCTCATCGAATAGGCACAACTGGCTTCGACCATTGTAGTGGCTCACTCTCCCTCGATGCATGGCACACTATCCTAGGGGATGACCGGGTGCTAGATGGTTCTCATGCACTTCCCTATTCCTCAAGGTGGCGCGCATGCATTTCATGGGTGACGTTCCAAGCATTGATCTATCAAAACTATCACTCCTGCTCCAGCACTGGCCTTGGATAATGCTGCTCTAGTTGATTGTATTACCAGCCTCCATAAGAGGGCTCTCGTTGGTAGATGGTATTTTTCTGAAATGGGTGACTCTGAGATGCGTAATTGGGTCGAAAAGAAATGGAAATCGATGCTCGGGTACTTGCTGACTGTTGTTTCCCTGTTGAAAGGCTAGTATAGCTTTCATTTTCTCAGTGAGGAGGACTTGGAGAAAATCAAAGCTATCCCGTGGATTAATGGAAAGAGCTTCCTAGGTCTCCACTCATGGTATATAGGGGGTAATCCACTTCATAACACGCCGCAGAACAAATTGGTCTGGGTTAAATTGCCTGGCTTGCCAATTGAGTTATGGACTAAGCAGGCTTTAATGGATATTGGCAATGGAATTGGAAAATCTGTATATCTTGACCAGCGCTGTCTGGGGGCACCAGACAAAAGAGGCACCTGGATACTTATTGAGAAAGAGTATCGAGGGGGGTTTTCTGGACCACATTGAGTTGCACTGGGGTGACACCCAACTATATTAGACACTGGACTATTGGGGGGTACCTTTCAGATGTTCGTTCTGCCACCATACTGGACATCTGTTGGCTCAGTGTGCTCGTCGGCTGGGTGGTCGTTTGCATGGTAGGAAAGGTCATCATTGTCACACTCTGGCAAGAATCATCATGGTTTCAAAAGGCAACATGGTGCTCCACTTTCGCATCAGACAGGTATGCTACGTGGCCCTAATTCTCACTGACCTCATGCTTTTGGTTCTTCTATATATGGCTTTTCTCCCATTTTTGTTCCGTCGTCCCTGATAACCTCTGCCAAATCTGATTTTCTAGTTCCTGGTAGCCTTGTCCCATGCATCTGCCAACCTACTCCGGGGCCATACCTGTCACGCCCCCAAGCCTATGGTAGTCTTTCAACCGTGCCGGCAAGGTGCGGCACCACCGAACACTTTCTTTTTAACAATACTTGTGCACATGGACTACGCCTAATTCACAACCGACTACTTAGTTTGTGCTTCTCAACCAAGTATAATATTAGTTATCCTTTATATCAATGAACACCCATACTTTATTCGTTATCAACAACAATTATAAACGACAAACAATTGCACGATATAAAGGGGAGGGGCAACTCCTGAACAAGTC
Organism: Pinus taeda; assembly: GCA_000404065.3. Classification (NCBI taxonomy): domain Eukaryota; kingdom Viridiplantae; phylum Streptophyta; class Pinopsida; order Pinales; family Pinaceae; genus Pinus; species Pinus taeda. Next base: position 104,754 of record APFE031244358.1, on the reverse strand, counting down.
TGCCCAACAATATATAATATATCAGTCTTTCAATAATACAAGCTTACAAGTATACTTGGTAGAATCCAAGTCTTATACTTAGCTAATTTTTACAACAGAGGCAAAACCTGCCTTTACAACATTCGTGCATACCTAGCACGGTGGGAGGGTGCTCACCTGAGACACCTAGACCCCCTCCTCAAGCCTTACACAAATCTGCGGTCAACCGTCCATCCGGGCACACCTTGCCCAACCTTCGACCGTTCACCAAGAATATCACCAAGTATGCAACCTCTACAAGTTATGCGCATGAACTATGTGCACTCCTTTTCTGCGCACTTGTTTCTTGTCCCTTATACGAAGATCTAAGGATGTTCGTTGATGTTCAAATGACCTCCAAACACTGCCAATATATACGCATGTTGGAGTGGGTGGTGGTTGCCCAGCTGACCCCCAAATGTATGGTTCACACACCCTTGAACGCCCTCATATGTATGTCGGCCAACCCCTTGTACATGTCGGCCTCCAACTCCATCATCCACGCTCCACCGTGTATAAACTCCCTCGTCGTTCCCTTGCAATTCCATCGTTTCATTTGCAAGTGTCGTAATAGTGTAGCGCAGGTTTTGTCGCACTCAGCTCGCCCAAACGTCGCTTCGTCGTGTAGCCCTGCCCGACACTCCACCCGCGCGTGGTCGTGCACGCCCTCCCGGTGTGTGCGCGCCCAGGCGCCCGGCGCCCGCCTATTGCACAACAACGATGGCGTTACATCCTCCTCCACCTGAAGTCGTTGTCGTCCTCGACAACATACCATCCTCCAAGCATCAATATCCATGATGTCAACTCCTCATATGGCAAACATCCTTGCAACATATGTAGGAATTTATCTCCACCATGTCTCATCTCAGCAACCAACTGCTACCAAGATAGTCCATACCAATGTATGTCATAGATGTCCATGATCATCGACACCCTGTCACAATCTCCCCATGCTGCTCTCCATCATGGAAGGCTGGTCCTCCCAACTCAAGCTACATGTCCACTGCGACAATGTGTCAAACTCCATCATGTCATCAACACCATGTGCATAACTGCCATCAACAAGTGCTAACACACCTCAACCATGTGCCAACATCTCATCTCAATAATCTGTCAAGTGTTCCATGTGAACACCTCTCTCCATCATGTGTCCTATGTGAACTGCTGCCATGATACTCCAACATAATGTCAACATACCTCCGTACACTTCGTGACCCCATGTTTGAACCAGTCGGGTGATCAGTCCAACTGTCACACTCAAACCATGAGAGTGAACATCCTCATATCACCATCAGTGGTTTCTCAAAACATTTGTCACATCTTGAACTTATCAAGAATAAACCATGCTCAGGTCCATGAAGTAGCCCTCATCTCATCTGCAACATGTCATGATGCTTGATGCCAAGCCATCCCTGCACCATCATACCTGCTCAACTGCTTTAAGGATTCACTGCCATGAGCAGCTAACAATGAGCCTCATCTTCTTGTCCATCTAAGAAGATGTAGAGGGGTTAGAGCTGGAAGGCTCACCCTCACTAATCATCTCAATCCATCTATCAAGATCCTCAATCTCCATCCTTTGTAGATAAGTGACCCGGTCCTCCACACGAACATCCGGCCTCACATATAACTCATCATCATCATCATCCTCAACCACTTCTAGCCTTCTTGTCAAGTCCAAGATGCTATCTGAAAGTGTTTTGATGACCAATGACTGCTCGGTAAGTTTTGTCTCAACCATGGACAACCACTTACTCATGTCACCCAATCTCTTCTCATCCCCCATTTGCATCACTGCCAATTTACAATTAGGCCTGGTCACACCAAAGGTAGGCACACCAATGGGTACATCTTCCCTTCCATCGTAAATGTACAGCTTCTTCAAATGTGGAACAATCATAGCATCATATTGTTTCATAAATTCCATCCCCAACACAGCCTCATATTCATCAATCCGCACTATAGTGAAGTCCACCTTCCCGGTCCATTCACCAAGTGTTGTGTCCACCTATTCAGCTACACCAAGAACTTCATTCGGAGGAGAATTCACCGTCTTCATATGTGCCTTGATAGGTACATATTTCAGCCCAATCCTTCTCGCAGTATCTTCACCCATGAAGTTGTGAGAAGCCCCACTATCTACCATAGTGAGTATATCAACACCTCCAACCTTCATCCAAACATACTCCAACTTATTCCTCTCAGGATCCTTCCGAGAGATCACCTCTGTAGCAGCAGCGGCACCAAGTATCTGCATCATCCCCACAGAAGCACCTTCCTCTTTCGCATTAGATTGTGCTATAGCAGCCACTTTTGGTCTAGAAGGACAATTCTTCACCGTATGTGGTCCAGCACATATCCAACACTTCAAGACCACCTTCGTCTTCAAACTATCATCCGATTTCGAAGCATCATCTTTCTTCTTATCTTTCAGCTTGTCAGACTTCTTCTTCCTATCATCAGAAGTCTCATCATAATGCTCCACCAACCTGTCCACAGCAGCAAAAGCCTCTTCAAGTGTTCTAATCCTTTGTCTCTTCACCTCATTGCGGGCCCAAGGCTTCAACCCGATAATGAAATTGAACACCTTGTCCCTCTCCGCCATGTCAGGAAGTTCAAGGACCGCACTTGCAAACTCCCGATGATATGTCTGAAGGTTCCCTGTCTGTTTTATGAATTTAATCTTCATCCTTGCTTCCCTTGTTTCATCCTGAGGACTAAAATGGGCCTGCAAAGCTCCTTTCATCTCATCCCACGAAGTGATGTCACTAGCACTGCCACTGGCAATCTGGTCCATCCTCCTTCGCCACCACATCTTAGCATCCTTTGTTAGAAACTGAGCAGGTACCTTGACCTTTGTCTCATCATCAGATAGACCCAACCGTTCCAAGTATTGCTCCATGTCCCACAAAAAGTTGCCAAGAGTCTTCGCACTCCTTGTACCATCGAATGATTCCGGTTCTTTGACTTTCACATGAGGCACTCCTCCACCTGAGCCATGCCTCACGGCCTTCTTCAATACCGTGATCTCATCCTTGCCTTGATCAAGAGATTTCTTCAAGTCCACGATCTCTTCAAGACCCTGGTCCCTTGCTTCTTCAACCTCCTTGACCCTTATTTCAAGTTGTGTACACATAAGATCAATGTACTCGTGTTGAGTTCGGAGTTCATCAAGCTCATCCTTCATCTTCAAAGTTGCCTCTTGCTCTTTCACAACCAGGTCAATCTTCTTTTCATAATGATCTTCCAAGTACTCCAATCTTTCCAACACTTTCTGAATCAGTCCAAGGGTAGTGTCCTTGGCATCACGACTAGACCCAACCTGAGATTCAACCATTGCTAATAGCCTTCTCCTTCTTTGCAACCTAGTCTCGACCATGCACTGGCTTCACCTGCAACCCAAGTCCTTGATGCAACACTTATCAGGAAGTGTTTCATCAACTTCTTCCCCTGCAAGAACCTGTCACCACAGTCACTTCTTCCAAGTGTTTCCACACTTCATCCGCAAGCTTCACCTATCATGAATCTGCTCAAACCCGGCCCAACCGAGCTCTAATACCACCTGTCACGCCCCCAAGCCTACGGTAGTCTTTCAACCGTGCCAGCGAGGTGCGGCACCACCGAACACTTTCTTTTTAACAATACTTGTGCACATGGACTACGCCTAATTCACAACCGACTACTTAGTTTGTGCTTCTCAATCAAGTATAATATTAGTTATCCTTTATATCAATGAACATCCATACTTTATTCATTATCAACATCAATTATAAACGACAACAACAATTGCACGATATAAAGGGGAGGGGCAACTCCTGAACAAGTATGCCCAACAATATATAATATATCAGTCTTTCAATAATACAAGCTTACAAGTATACTTGGCAGAATCCAAGTCTTCTACTTAGCCAATTTTTACAACAGAGGCAAAACCTGCCTTTACAACATTCGTGCATACCTTGCACGGTGGGAGGGTACTCACCCAAGACACCTAGACCCCCTCCTCAAGCCTTACACAAATTTGCGCTCAACTGTCCATCCGGGCACACCTTGCCCAACCTTTGACCGTTCACCAAGAATATCACCAAGTATGCAACCTCTACAAGTTATGCGCATGAGCTATGCGCACTCCTTCTCTGCGCACTTGTTTCTTGTCCCTTATGTGAAGATCCAAGGATGTTTGTTGATGTTTAAATGAACTCCAAACGCTGCCAATATATACGCATGTTCGAGTGGGTGGTGGCTGCCCAGCCGAGCCCCAAACGTATGGTTCACACACCCTTGAACGCCCTCATATGTATGTCGGCCAGCGCCTTGTACATGTCGGCCTCCAACTCCATCATTCACGCTCCACCGTGTATAAACTCCCTCGTCGTTCCCTTGCAATTCCATCGTTTCATTTGCAAGTGTCGTAATAGTGTAGCGCAGGTTTTGTCGCACTCAGCTTGCGCAAATGTCGCTTCGTCGTGTAGGCCTGCTCGACGCTCCACCCGCGCGTGGTCGTGCATGCCCGGGTGCTCGGCGCCTACCTGTCGCACAACAACGAAGGTGTTACAATACCGCTGTTAGGAAATCCATGCTCCGTTTTCGGCACCACACCCTTTCCACGACATTCCATCCACCTCACATATCTTGTATGTTCCCTCTCCGTCACCCCCTCACCGCCATTATAAGGATAAGGGTCCTAGTCTTAGTGTCACACCACCTAATTCGCCACTAGCCTCGCGCACTAACTTTGTCGGTAGTGACTTGGACTTCCTTTTACAAAGGAAGACGTTGGATTTATGCACTCTCACCATTCATAAACCATTGGATTCCACTTCACCTCACATCAGCCCATCCTCAGTAGGAAACATTACAGTCCGATGGAAACAAAATCGTGGTAGCCGTCATTTTCGGGGACGACCCAAGCCTAACCCATTTTCCTCCCCTATGGATTGTTTTCTGGTTGATGTACCTATCGCTGACATCCCCCCCTCATGAGCCCTTAGAGCACGGATGCTCGAAAACAAACTCTCATGACTTTTATCATCTCACTTAATATCAGGGTTCTGGGGGTTAACCCTAAATACTTGGCTCACAAACGTCTCCTCTCCTCTTTGCGTCTGGTGATGCAACTCATGTTGCTTCAATCACTAAGATACTTGCTAGACAGATGGGAATTCGTGTCATTCTTATACAAGAAACCATGCATTCTATTCCAGAAGCTGTTCTTTATTTTCAGAAAATGTTTCCGAACTGGTATATTTCTGCTACTGCTTCTGAGGGTCTCTCTGGTGGTCTGATGGCTTTATGGGACCCCAGATGGGTCAAGATTAAAGCCTATAAGTGCTTTGCGGGCATTTTGCTCGAGGGAAATATTTGCGACCTAGGTGGCCGTGTTCATATTTTGAACATTTATGCTCCATACAAAGATAGGTTTGTTTTCTGGGACAAGTTGATTACTTCTGGTATGATGGAGATGGCCTCGCTCATCATCACTGGAGACCTCAACTGCACTATTGGACTGGACGAAGTGTGGGGACGCACTAGGAAGGTCGATCTCCTCGCTGGGATGATTCAAGATACCATTCTGATGCACAACTTTGTGGATATCGGCCCTGCGAAAATGGCTCCCACATGGGATAATGGCTGTACTGGCGCGGCATATGTTGCTTAGACACTGGATTGTTTTTTGGTCCATGAACAACTGCTAGGCCGACTTGGTGATGTCCACACTAATATCATCAACAATTTTAAATCCGACCATAGACCCATCACTTTGTAATGGAGGCGAATGGATATTCGCATGGGCATACCCTTCAAATTCAATAGAACCTGGCTGGAGGATCTAGACTTTAATAAGCTGGTGTTGGATACATGGGGTCGTGATTGTGTAAATGATCCTTCCCCAATGGTTAAAATTCTTGACAAGTTGGACATCCTTTGCGGGGAAGTCAAATCTTGGCAGAAACAAAAATACAGGGACCTACAAAAGGATCTCCTTGACATTCAACGAGAATTGGATTCTATTCTTGCTATGATGTCCTACAATTGTCTTTCTGCTACTACTCGGTCCCATATACAAGCCCTTGATCTAAAGAAGAAACAACTCCTCTCTACAGAGGAATCCACATCACGGTTGAAAAGTCAGGCATTATGGATGAAGGAGGGTGACCGCAACACCAAAATTTTCCATCGCTATGCAAATCACCGACGCAATATCAACACTATATGGGAGATAAAAAGCGCTGATGGACAATATATCCAGATACAAGAAGAGATTAGTAATGCTGCTATTGAACATTTCCAACGTGCGTATGGCCATAATGAAGATATTGTCGCGGAGGACCTGTTGAACCATACCTGATTATGTATGATGTGGAGACAAATGATGAATTTTATAAGGTCACAGAGGGAGAATTACTTGGCATTCTAAAAACATTCAAGGGTGATAAAAGTCCAAGTTCGGACGGATGGACGATAGAACTCTTCACTAATTTTTTTGATCTTTTCAAAGAAGACCTATTGGGCATGGTGGAGTCGTTGAGAATCACTGGTAATATTCATCACCATATCATCTCCACATATATTGCACTCATCCCAAAGCATTATCTATCTAATAGCTTCTCAAACTTCAGGCCTATATCACTCTGCAATCTCATATACAAAATCATATCAAACACCATTGCTAGCAGTATGTGTTGCACTTTGTCTCACCATATTTCCCTTGAACAACATGGTTTTCTCCAGGGGAGGCTTATACATGATGTTGTTGCAAATGCACAGGAATGCATGCATATGATTCATACCAAACAAGTAAATGTTGCTATTTTGCAAGTTGACTTACAGAAGGCCTATGACTGTCTGGATTGGGGTTTCCTCAGACTTGTTCTCATCAAAATTGGATTCCAACTTAGATGTGTAGATTGGATCATGGCGTATGTAGACAATGTCAATTATGCTGTTATCATAAATGGATATCCATCTAAGTTCTTCCAGGCTAGCCGGGATCTCCACCAGGGATGCTCCCTTTCACCTCTACTTTTCATCTTGGCGATGGATGGATTGAGCTTGCACATAAAAAAGGCGGCCACACAGGAACAATTCCAGGCTCTGAAGTTGGGAAACAACATCAGCGTATCACATAGTTTCTTCGTCGACAATGTACTCATCATGGGTATGTTATGTCGACTTGCATGGTTGTCTTTTTCATATTTTCAGAAGATTCGCAAATGTCACTGGCTTGCATATGAATGCTCATAAATCTATTTTGTATCATGGACAATGTGACATGGATTCTATTGCATATATCAAAAGCCTTTTCGGCATTAAGGCAATGTAGATCCAAAATGGTATGAAATACCTTGGATACCGTATAAAACCTTGTAGTTACAGAATCGCTGATTGGCAATGGCTTGTAGATCGTTTTTTCAAAAGGATATATGGGTGGGAATTTAGGTCCCTGTCTCTGGGGGATCGGGTCATACTCACCCAGGCGGTCCTTACTCAATTGGGGGTTTACTGGGCACATCTTTTTTATATACCCACCACTATTATAAATTGTCTAAATCGCATAATGGCTAATTTCATCTGGGAGGGAGCTATGGCCAAAATAAATACCACCTGGTCAAATTATCCAACATCACTTACCCAAGGGGAATGGGAGGATGGGGAGTCATGGACTTACGTCATTTTGGGAGGTCTCTTCTGATCAAATCCCTTTGGAGGGGTATATTTGGGTTTGGCACTTGGAGTAGGGTCATCCAACACAAATACCTTAAGGACCAAGATTTCTTGTTTTGGTACCGCAAAGGCACCATTGGAATCAGAGATGAATCGGCTATCTGGTTTAGTTTTCTTAAAATTGCAAAAATATTTATTCAACATCTTGCATGGAAGATGCAATTTGGCAACAAAATCTTTATCGGTATAGATCAAATTCTGGGTGCTGGCATTGAATGTAACATTTCTGAGAGGCTTATTCATTTCTTAAATGGACGTGGCATATACCTCTGGTGCCAAGTCATTGGACATTGGCAAGAACCATGGCCGATATGGAAAAGCGCACATGAGATAGGACTGTTTGGACAAAAGGGAATAGAGTGGAACTGAATTATTACTGGCATGAAGCAACTCGGTATTTGCTGTATGAAAACACAAGATAAAATCATATGCACTGGGAAGATGGCATCAGATAATATAATTGTTGCTGCCACATACTTATCTCTATGCAACTTGGATGCTATTTAGGGAGAGCATCAAGTCTTATATGCCTTCTGGAAAACCAAAACTCCATATAAAATTATCATCTTCACATCGCTGATCTACCACAACAAAAATATTATATGGGAGAATCTCCAGAAGAGGCAATGGCATGGACCTGGTATGTGCTCCATTTGCAAAAGGGATGTCGAGAACAATAACCATATTTTTCTCCAATGTCCGTATACTGTACAGGTATGGAAAAAACTTTCACCCCACATAGGTTTTACATACAACAAGATTGCATTGTTGATTCTCTAAAATGGTGGAGTACTAAAAAAACTACATGGAGAGTCATCCCACTTTTCCTTTTTTGGGCGATTTGGAATTGGAGAAATAGGTATATTTTCCAAAATTCCACAGAAGATTTCTACATTGTTTTTGAAAGAATCATCACAAATATTTCCATTCACTCCACACAATCCACATGTTCTAATATCAAACAACACAAGCAAACCAACATGCAGTTCAAATATCCAATGGGTTTCTTTGATGGGGCATCACAAAGAAATACATGTGGCTGTGGTTTTTGGATTGCAATTTCTATTGATTTGTCCTACAAGGTTTATTGGAATGGAGGTAACGACACCAACACCAGGGCGGAAGCCATGGAACTATGGGGCCTCCTCTAGTTCCATAATTTCCTTGGTATTCCTCACATTGATTTATATGGAGATTCCAAGATCATCATAGATCAGGGCATGGGCAAAGCATCCATAAACAACCCCATGTTACATGACTAGCTGGGGAGAATTGATCTACTATGGCAACAACTTAGCGACTCCACAATTCAACATATTGACAGAGAACAGAACATGAACGCTGATAGACTATCAAAAAAGGGACTGCATGGTAAGATCGACAATATGCACATGGAGGTAACATGGGAACAAAATGTTTTTGAAGTTGGGGAATTTCCATTATGAGGATAACTTTTTCTCTACTCCAACTACTTCTGTGTAAAATTTTGTATAATGTTTTTTTCTTATCTTCAACAACTATCCAACCAATACAAATGATAGATACTCTGGCACTCAATTTCCTGGACAGATAGTATGGTTCCATTTTGGATCTTGTGCTGATATATTTATCTATGCATAACTTTTATTTTGATGGACTGTTTTGGCCACATGGCCGGAGTATATTGTATAGTTTTTTAGACCTGATACTTCTGGGTGGGGATGCATGATATGCTCTCCTACATACTATGATTGATGTTATGATGTGGATGAACATTTCCTATATATTATATGAACAGATAATATAATATAATATCATGTTTTTTTCCTTCTGAAAAAAAATAAAAATTGATGTTAATATCTCCAACTTTAATTAATAAATTTCTCAAAATACAAATGACGTTCTTCATGACAATGGGTGCTTATTGTTTACAATGGTCACTTACAATAAAATCAATTTTTTTTTTTTTTTGTTATTGTTTGGACAAATACTTCTTATAAAATTTCCATGGCTACGCTGTTACGTTGTGAGGAGTGTATCTATGTGGCCAAAGATACCCAGGACTAGGACTTGCACTTGATAAAATTGATACCCACTTGAGGGGTTTTGAACTTGGGTCTGTAAATTCCCATGGGCATCACAATGGATTCATTTTTGTCCCATGTGTCTACTATCACATGTGCACTCATGTTTGTAATCGGTAACCGTCCTGTCTCATGTGGTCATCCTTGAAATTTTGATTAACAGGGTGTCAAATTTTACTCTTAACGAAATCTCATATGTGACTGTGTATCCCTGATATTTAAGAATGTCTCTACCATGTTAATATTTATTCTGTTGTTGCGCAAAGAAAATATTTCATATATTATGTCTATGTTGAACCACATATACGAGTCATAACAACATTCCTCCCTTGACCCCAAACTAATATTAAGAGAACAATTCCCAAATAATCCAAGTACATCCATACATCCAAATCATAAGTATTTGTCCATGACAATGACTCTATATGCACATTCTCATTCATTACCCATTTGATCCCATTTTAGGCTAGCCCCTATTACACACACACATATATGAACCACATATACCCTCATTAGAGTCATAGCAACATTCCTCCCTTGACCCAAAACTAATATTGTGACATTGTTTTGGAGTTGCATACTAGATATTCTTCTATTAATACATCCATGCCTTGGGTTTTCATCCAACTCCATCTTAAAAATAGGATCTTTGATCTGTGTAATTAAAACCAACATTGGTTGCATTGAATATTTCATTATCAATTTAGGTTTTTGGTTGATCTAACATATGATACACACATTTGATTTATGGATGTTTCAAAAGCCTATTTCTAAGAAGCAAGTATACATTTTTGAATATAAGGACCAAAGCTTTCATGGTTTTGTAACAACCTAATATTGCTTTTAGTACATTTAGAATCCCATGAAACATGATTGCAAGAAAAGGAAGTATTTTTTATAAGAAAAAATGATAGAGCATCATTAATTTGTAAAATGCGTAGTCATTTTACCAATAAGTATACTTGAAAGAAAATTAAATATCTATATGCAATGTATGCAAAATTTGGACAGTTATGGGATTAAATCCAAATAAAATAGTAAGACTTTGAATTGGATGTTGATGTTTTTGGATTATAATTTTTTGATGAATATGAAGAAGATATATCTAAGGTCAACATAGAGTACCTAGGGAAACCTAAATGGAACACTGCCTAGATGATGACAAAATATTTGTAAAACCTACTAAAACCTCTCTTCGTAAATATGACATCTTAATTATTCCAAGGAAAGAGGACATGAAATAAAAGACAAGGATGAATAAAAAACCTTAAAATTGTTGAGAGGACACGTCTAATATATGTGTGTGTAAAGCCCGATGGGGAAACTCTTGAGCAATTCCCCACATTTGTAGATGCCTTAAAGTGCAAACTTGCTAGTGTTTATTATAATGCAAGTCCAAATAAGGACATCAAGTGAAATTCACAATAAAGGCAACTAGTGTAGGGGGTCAACCCCAAGGCCTTTTGCATGAAGCTCAAAGCATTCTACCACTCTAGCTTGTTGACCATGCTATGATTGAGAGAGCTCTAGCTTGTAGATCTCTTACGTATTGACTTGACTTAATAGAAGAATCCAACTTTACCACTATATAAGGGTGGTATCATAGCCAAAAATTGATTTTACACATATTATTTCTCTCCTTTAAGAAAATTATATCATTTTGTTTGAGTTTTATATTGCATTCTAATTGAAAATACTCATGTAAAGGGACACAACATCTTGAATGAAGGCCTCACAAATTTTCCATAACCTCTAATTGTAATAGAGAATGGATATATAGAGTGTTCATGTAAACATGTAGTTGTAATTATATCGATTCTCAATTGGATAGATATGTTATTTAAATAAATCTTTTGAATATATTTTGATCTTTCATTCAATTATAAGCCACCAAGGTGCACCATTTTCGTACAGTTCTATTGGTGATTCAAGACACACATCTCTAAATTTAGATAGATAAAAAACCACATAGAAAGATACAAATCCTAGTAGTGGTGTGCATTAGTCTCAACTTCTATCGCTAGATTCTTGCTCTTATGTTAGTTGTATCTGTATGCACATTGATTTAAATTATCCATATTAACACGAGTTTAAGGATGTTTAGATGATTTCGTGTTGCATTTTTATGCGTGACTAGTTGTAGTTTTGTATTTTGGTCACCTTGCCTTACCCTCTATGTTATCTAAGATATATTCCTTTGACACAATGTCAATGTGATGGTAGAATCACTAAACCAACTAAACTAGTCTTATAGTTAGCTCTAATTATGGAAAATCATAGAATGGACCTTTTTAACAAATCAAAGATCCATAGGGAGTGCCTCAACTAATAAAGGCATTAACAATGTCATAAATATGTACAAAGAAAAAACAACCATTATACATAGAAATGACAATCTTGCATTTCTCAAAATATTCATTATAGAACTTTGTAACAAAACAGATACAATGGCTGCATTCACAACAAAAATCAAATAATCATAGGTAGATATTGTAACCACTGAATCAAGCATAGTTTAGGTATTTCTACCATTTATTAAAGAATAAGAATATCAAAGATGGGTATCCAATGGATATAAATATATCCATTTACCTCATCTATAATTTATCATATATCCTCTTTCTTCACATGATCTAGCATGAGAATATCTAATAAATTACATTAGCCATAGCTCATCTTGAATGGACTGAGGCATGTAGATGCCAATTTAAAGGAGGAATAGACAAAGAAACATTTTGGTTAGTACTGCTAAATTATAACATGGATTAAGCAAATCAAATCAACCCCCATAGATTAGTTGTGCATATAACTCAAGTGAGTTAGTCTTTATTAGAAATATCCTATCTCTCCATTGGAGGTAGTGTAATATTTAAAAAACGACCTTTTCTTCCTAATGAAAATATGCCCCAAGGAATGTGGTTCCTAATAATGGAAATTCAATATGGTTGTGCAATGGACATACCCTGTGATAAAGGAATACATAAATAGAAAAAATCTCTCAATAGAGACTATGCAATAATTTAGGGACAAATTGTCCCGAAAGGTTAGGCCAATAAATAGAGAACCAACATCAATATAATTTATGCCTTATGTTGATTAAATAAAGGCCTCAACTTAGAATCATGTTGCTCATGATGAAAAACTAGATGGATATGAAACCTTCAAACAAGTGTGTGGAAGAATTTATATGTAGGTCACTCAAAGATTTGATGTTTTAGTGAATAAAATAAACTCATAGTGACCTCAGTGCTCTAATCTCTAAGATAGCCCTAGAAGTGCATGAAAAATAAAATGATGACTAGAAAATTTAATATGAAATAGTGATGAGATTTCAAGGGACATGACAATTGGCATAGTAAATGGATGACATCAACCCAACACAAATTGACAATCTCTAAGTGCGGCTGAATATGGTTGGTTCTAGAGTAAATACAGTGCTACATTTGGGGTCAAGGTCCAACATGAATTAATTTTTCATGCATCGAATGCACACCAAATCATCTTGGCTCATGATCATCCTACATTTCAGAGTGACATTGTTGGTATATTGTTGAATATGTGACAATGTCTCATTTCTCAAACATCACTTAAGCAATAGGAATAAGCAATTATTTTATTTCTTAGTTAATATTTCCTATATGTAAAATAACTAATGTACCTTTGATGTAACATTAACATCTATTTCTTGCTTAATATTAGCCTTCCACATCCTTATAAACCATTGGTTTTCACTCATTGGCATGCATTTGATGTTCTAAGTTGAATAGACATTTTATAACCAATAGAAAAGATATAACTAAATCCACGTGGCTTCCACATTAATAAATATGCCCCCAAATGTACATTCTTTAAAAAAATATGGCATCATACCCAATTATATAATGGTAAATCGTAATAATAAAATCCTATTAGCCGCTACAAACAATAGGTCATGAACTAGTTAGAGACAAACTTGCAATTGTTGAAAAAGCAAATATGTCAATGGACAAATTTATGGGGAAAAGTTACAAGAGTTACGAAATGTGAAACAAATCATAAAATTAGTTTTAAAATAGGGATTTTTTTGAAGGCCAATACACATTTGGGAATGGACTAGAGTGCAACACATAAGAACACATTCACACATGAAGAGAAGTATTGTGAAGGAAATCCAAACATCTTTGTTTTCGATCTTCATATGAATTTATACATTAGGGAACTTGTTGGAGTGGTTGTACCCACTCCAACTAATTGTTCGTTAAGTGTATTTACCTTTTATTACATACTGTTGTCGCTGCGGCAACGACTCCCCAAAATTTTAGACTATGTCAATTTTGGAGCCTATGATCACTGTCGTTTCAAACCCCTTTGAGTCGTCATGTTGTTTGACTTGTTATCTATGTGTTTTCTCCTAGTGTCGCATCCCCCTAATTCAATGTTTCTTAATTGTCATCACTTAACCATTAGAAGCGCTTGAATTAATTAGTCCATGGTTAGGTGAACTCATGATATTTATAGACTTAGAAACTTTCCTTATCACCATGCACACATTTGAAAAACACTCAAAAGCATGAAAAACACAAAAAGAAAGAAAGAAAATATCTTACAAAAGAAAAAACACACTTTAAGTTGACGAAGACATGCACTTGGGTTGAGAAAATTCCTTTAGGCTGAAGGAGTGCACCTTACTTGAGTGCACCCTTTCATGTTGAGTAAGTGTTCGCTACCTGGGTGCACTCCTTCGTGTTGAAGACAAGCGCCCTGTCCAGTGGCATGAATGAGCCAACTTGTTGCATGAGGGCACACTCCTAGAAAATAGGAGTCCACTTAACTCCTATTAACTAATCCTTTCATGCAACAACAAGTGGCACTCATGCATGGATCAATTTTTCATGTTATCTTTTTTAAATAAACTTAGTTAATAATTATTTGCATAATCATTTCATCTGAGTTGAGCGCACAATTGGGGAATCAAGAAGCTCTTCATTAACCAGTTTTGCAAGTAAGTTTTTCATTTCAAATCTTTCTATTCCATTTCATGATTTCACTGCCAAATCTAGCTTTTATTTCTGTCAATCACTTGTTTTCTTAATGGAATTTATGCTTACTGTTCATGTTGCAAGTGTCAATCCACCATCTCATGCATAAACTCTTCACATTCTTGAAACCCTTCATCTTCCACCATGCATGTGACAACAACTATAAATATTTGTAGATATTTCTCTTCCTCATCTTATCATCAAATTCTATTTATTGAATTATCTATGAGCTTCCAACAAGTACAACACACTTCTTGAGCTCAAAAATCCTTCGTGTTGGAAAACTGCACCCTGTTTGATCAAGTTTTCTTCCTAAGCCAATGAGCACATCACGAAGGCACTAATCATTTTACTTTCACTCTTCAAACTTATACAATGCACCCTCTTTTCCTTAGAGCACATGAGCACTTCACGAAGCCTCATTATTCAGACCTTTGGCGTGCGACAGTGCACCCTCCTTTCCTTGAGCGCATGGAGGCATTGTGAAGGCCTGAAGCCTTGTTAACATCATCCTCCGTCCCTTCAGAGTATGACAATATGCCCTCCTTGCCTCCTTGAGTGCATGGGCACATAGGGAAGACCCGAAGGCCCATTTTCCCATCCCTTTGACCCTTTAGTGTGCGACAGTGTGCCCAAGTTTATTTTTTCCCCCTGCTTGAGCATATGAGCACACTATGAAGCCCCAAATGACCTTGCATGGCCCCTTCGTGATTTGAAATTATGCCCTCCTAGTTTGCATCTCTATTTTATCTTGCATGCAAGTTATTTTAGGATGTCGTTCACATTTTTTCATGATCTATCATCTATGATGGATCTTTGAATGTGATTTACAAATATTGTTGCATGGTTAGGTTGTTTTAAGCTAATACTATCACTATGAGTGTGTTGCCCCAAACGAGTGCTCATGCTACAAGTGTTACCACTTTGTCTTCATATGTTGGAGACATGACGCCTTGCAAAAGGATCTCCAAAGAAATTTTCGAAGCAAACCTACATAAGTTACAAGGCCCAAAGCTCCCATATACGCTGATACTCAGTGTTTCATTGATAAAGGTACACAGGTCACTTGGATCAAAATATATAGCACATTCATGCATGAGAGGTTTCATAGAGACTTACAAGATATGCATGCATATATCAACATCAAGAAGTCAAAGATGCACTGGATCATGTGCAAATTCCTAGTTTTTCCATGTGCAAAAGTAATTGAATGGATCATTACACGTATGGATGATTCTCACATTGTGCTACAAAATGAGAATGGTGGTAAAATCACCACCTATTCTGGTGAAGACATGCAGGCATATTAAAAGATACTCAAGCCAAGTGAATATGAAAATGATGACTTTTACATAAGATGGGAAACCCTTGAGACTACTGATGTTATCAAAACATGGTTTTGAGAGCTTGCCATGTTTCACCATTTCCCATCTACAATTTATGTGACAAGGATCCTCAGAGATGTCTATCAATACCTGATAGCTATTTATTGTCAGTTATATGGGCTTAAGAAAGTTGAGGTGTTTCGAGAGAACTGAATATACACCCCCAATGTAGTAGTGACCCATGGGAGGTTTTCAATTAGGTGGATATCCTATCATTTGAGTTACAACGTCAAGTTGGGCGAAACGAGCACCAAAATTCTACATGTATGCATTTATCTCAGATGGAATTTGTGCACAATACCCCTAAGGAGAAGTTACTGGTTTACTTCCACTACAAAGTGTTATTAGAAACAAGCTCTAGAGGCATATACAACAAATTATTTGAACACTTCTTTGCAGTCATTTCATATGATTTTTGAGATCAATCCTCCTTGCATGAAAAATCAAGTGAAAGAGTCACTTCGTGATATCAGAGTGATTTGCAGCTTCAAAGGGTACATACATACATCAGGTGCTTCAATTGACCAACAAAGTGGTGGTGCAAGAAGTTTCACATCAGATGGACAAGGGATTGTCAGGGATTCTCCATAGGAGGAAGAAATCCCCTTGGCCTATATTTCCATTAAGGACCGACAAGAGTCACAAGGCTATGACATCAGAGATATAGGAGCTAGACCACCTACAATTCATTACTAAATATTTGCATGGATATGATCCTAGGTGAATTTCCAGGAAACATTGTCAAATGATCAATCACAATATGGGGTACTCATCTATGTCCACAACAAAAGATGAGAATATAAAGAATTGGTACAATGCAAAAATGAATACACATCCACTAATGGAGGCCAGTTCAGCCCACGATCCGCCAACTCAATATTTTCAAGAGAAGTAGGACAAGAAGATAACACCTCAAGTAAGGAAACTAGCTCCTAAGAAAAGGATAAAATATTCCTCGACAGGCGAGAGAAAAAAGAAATGGAAAACTGATCCCTTAAACTCAGGAGCTATTCAAGTAGAGCAAGAGAGAGGAGAAACAAAAGAATAGGAGAGGAAGAGTCAACATGATGAGTTTGTTGAAGAGCAAAAAAAATAAGAAGAAGAGAGAAGGAGGATAGAAGAAAAGTAGCAAAGGTAGCCCTAAGAAGAGGAAGAAACACAAAGATTGGAAGTAGAACAATTGACTTAGGAGCTGGAAGAGGGGAAGTTTGAAGAAGAAGATACCATCTAGCCAATGGAGGACGAACTAGGTACTTCAGGAGAGCATCTTCTCACAAGATGTCATCTTCCATTTGGAGAGATGGGGATCACATCTCCAACAATAGACCGAGTCATGGATGTATGTAACATAACATTCGATCAACCGAAAAAGAGGATCAAACAAAAAAGGCATAGGTACTTCCCAAAGGATCTTGAGAATCTAGTATTAGTTTCTACAGAGGGTGATCATTGCCAACGCTAGAAGAAATCCAATGGAAGTCATGGCGGTAAATGTTGCATTTTCTATAATGACACATGATATCTCAGGGTACTTATTGAATGTGAATTCCAAGTTGAGAAGAGAACTTGTTGCGGCGAAGCAACAAGCAGAACATCTTACAACTTAGAACTAGTGGTTGTCATCACCTTACTTCAACACCACAAAATGGTATTCAACCATGCAAGAAGAGTTGGGGCCAATGGATGATACTATTGCACGACTATATGATGAGATGATACTTATTCAACAGGTCATGTCTCCTCTCATTGGAATTCACAAGAATGTGCGGGAAGTGGTGAAACTCCTGAAGCTATAAAACATAGCAGTTGGCTAGATGCAGGAGTGGACTACCAAATATCTGGACGCTCCACAACATTTGGAAAAGAGGGATAAGATTGCTGTAGAAATAGACCGAGTTCAGTTGAGACTCCACCTATAAAATTACTAGCATCTGGGAGCACAGTCGGTTAACACTGTTGGGAATGGGTTCCCCCAAGGACAGTTTTGGGGCTAAAAGCCCATGTTTTGGGACAATTTTGTAATAAAGTTGTCAAGTCTCCACATTTTTTGGTCACAAAGCACGAAGGTGTCAAGAGTCATAAAGGGTTGTCCACCCTCATTTTGTAAAGTGTAAAGTCGACTGTAAAGCTCTAAGTTGTTTTTTGTAGATAGCGAAGAATGAAGTAAGGAGTTAAGCAATGGAGTCTAAATGTTCTCGGGTCTTAGCGTAGAGGCTCTGCAGCTGAGTGCGCAGAGGCCTAGGGTGGAAGTCTGCAGCTGAGTGCGCAGACCCCTGCAACTATGTGTGTAGGGTGGATAGAGTCCGTATTAAACTAAAGATATCAATAAAGAGAAGTATTCTGCAAATTATGTGTATTTAATTCTTGTTACTGCCTCTAATTGTATTGCGTTTGGGGTTTAATTTACAATGTTTATGTGATGCATGAATATATGTGATAATATTGGTTAATTGAATGCAAGTAAGAATATCAGTTTACGTGGCGCTAACTGTGCTTGATTAGTAAGATGAGTAAAACACTTAAGATAACTTGGGAACCTATACAGTATGTTGTTATAGCTGCGTGGAAGTACCTGGATCACGGGTTAAGGCTGCGTGAAGGTCAATCGTACACCTTCGCGGAGGTATTGAAGAGCGGAATAAAGGATAGACTGATAGAGCCCTAAAGTTTAGTGACCTATGCGAAAGTAGGAACAGAGGGTATAAACTGACATCACGACCATCTCAGGGTGTGGAAACCTGGTTCCAGCATCCCCCCATACTGCTTCGGGTGAGACTTCGGTCTGAACTTCGCGAGATGATGCCGAAAGGGCCAGTAGTGTAGGGATTTGTTTGGCTAACTAACCCTGAAATTGGGTCAGGCCCCACGAAGCCAACAAACATTATGGATGCCTACAATTGAATGCATAATGGGTTTGAGACTCAGACAAAAGCACAAAATGCCCACCATGAAATCTCTTGAAGCAATCAGAGGCATGGAGGACATATTCTAGGAGATCAAAGAATATATTGAAAAAACTAAGTAGGAAGCAAAACAATAAGGCTTGGAGGTAACCAAAGACATTGTTCAACAGTATACCTTTGCACTAGTCAAAGCACACATGAAGCTTTGATGGCTATGGAATAATGTACATTCAATCTTCAAGAACATACTAACACATGTGCTAGAGGTGAAGATGCACCACAAAGGGGACTTGCTAATCCATATCGAAGCCATTGCGAAGGAGTTATGAGCATGGAACACTTAAACTACAAGTGAACTCCATGAAGAAGCAAATG
The DNA here is from genome assembly GCA_000404065.3 of Pinus taeda. Lineage (NCBI taxonomy): Eukaryota > Viridiplantae > Streptophyta > Pinopsida > Pinales > Pinaceae > Pinus > Pinus taeda. The sequence continues at coordinate 85,267 of APFE031244358.1, read as the reverse complement.
ATATGCGTATTTGATGAGTTTTGTCACATAGTCATTTTTGTCTTATTAGGCCACCGTCCCATTTATAAATTATCTTATGTAATAAATGTTATGAAATGAATTCCAAGGGAAACATGTGGAATATGAAAAGCCATATATTGGAATGTAATGAGTCCTGTATATAATACGAACAATCATAGGAATCGAAGAGTCACGAGGAAGCTCAAAAGTCATAGAAAATTGTTATAAATAGATCCTCATAACTCAAGCAAAGGTATTTTTGGGACGTGTATTTATGGAAGGCTATATATTCTAGAGGTCTTGCCTTGGTTTCTCTTGTAAGACATAGGAGATAGATCATTCTTTGGAGGAGCAAGTTGTGGCTTCATGTTCCACTATTGGATACAATTTTTTGCTCATGTAACAATGTACTTAGGATCTTCCACTTTTAATCAGAAGCTCAATGAGCCGAAATTCCTTCAAACATGTATTGTAGATGTATTTGGACTATTTTGGTTATATTTTTGGTATATGTTGCTTTATTTACATACTAAGTTAATTATCTAATTTGTTTCTTAGCTATGGCTATTATTGAATGAATGATGTTATGATTTAGCGGTTGTTGTTTACTATGTGGAATAATTTTCAGGTATTCAAAAGGTCTTTCTCCTTATTTCGAGGTCCCATTTTAGGATAGTACTATTACTTTCCTAATTGGTGGCTTGTTTTCCTCACTAGCCGTGGAATTCTCCCTCATATACCTTACACTGGATGTCTCACAAAGCTCACATTCTTATTGCCCCCAAAGTAGTGTGTGTTCTCTTATGTTGGTTGGTACCCAAGGCATATCTTTAAATCATTCCAATGGTGGCCAAACCGTATGACCGGATGGGACTCGTACCAAACGGTGTGAGGTCTAATTGGGACTTCACATCAGGGATATCCCCTTACAATGTTGGCGGTATCCAACAATGTCAACATTTTTGGCGCTAGAAGGAGGGATAGATGACAAGATAAGCCTTTGAAGTTTGTTTGAATATCTTACCTTCAATGGATTCATCCCAAATCATAATACAGAGGCGTTTCACTGAAGCTTTAAATCTTTCAATCCCTGCAGACTTTTTATATAACTTGTCACATCTAAAATTCGATGGAAAGGGTATGAAAACCATCCTTGATAACATGATTGAATTCATTCAGTTTTGTTTTTGAAGTGGCATGTATTCTGAAGAAATTATTGCACATTTGTTTACCCTTACGTTGGATGGTCGTACAAAGAAATGGTTCTACTCTTTACCCACTGATTCTATCACATCTTTCAAGCATTTGGTTAATGAAATTTGTCACATATTTGACAAGTATGAGTATTAAGATGTTCTTTATGAAATCGATTAACTTAGAGTGGGACCAAATGAATATCTTAAATGTAGAAATTAATGTGTAGATTCAAAGCTGCCCATGAAATTTACTAAATCACAAGAATCAAAGCTACTCTACTTATTTGAAAAGTTAATTCACCATCTAAAACAAAAATCATAGACATACAAAAGGAAACATCACACACACACAAATATTTATCTAGGGGAAAGAAACTGTTCAAAAACCATTTCTATATGTATTGCATTAATCAAAGAATACAGATGAAATACATATGATTTCACAAGCTCGAGCACACCTTGCAAGTGCATAGTCTATTCCTCTGCCTGACTGTCTAACTCTGGCAAACACTTATCCAATTTTCAGGCCCTCCAAGCTCCTATTTCCTTGCATTTTTCTTTGAGGAAAATAGCCCCTATATTTAGGAAATTCCCTCTATTAAATTGCGCAATTCCTCTAGGTCCTTCCTCTCACTGCATGCACCACCTGTATACATGGGAATAGTTTAAAACTGATAGTACACTACCTTGGAATATCCATCTTAACTGGGTAACTCAAATTCTCTACATGCAACAATAATTTTTTCTTGATGGATCAATTGACTGGTTGATCACTGAGTGTGGTTGAAGTTCCACTTCCACAACTTGACCTCCACTAGTTCTTTTGATAGTTATAACCAGTTTAACTAACAATAGCTTAATTTAACTGAAATAGATTGCTACAAATTAGAAATCACTCGTGTTGAACTGAAATCAAGCTTCCCCAACTCGAATTTACTGAGTTAACTGAGATACAAGTGCCATGTCACCTCAGTTAGCTACCTCCAAGATTTTTGTTGAAATATAAATTCAAATTTTCTCTAGTTTGACCAAGGAAAAGTCAAATTGAGATTTTCTTGCTACATTTTCAACAATTTCTCTGATCGCTTCCTTCATATTTGCTTTGAGTTCCTATAAGAGGATGTGGAATGGAGGTTCTTAGATGAGAAATTTTGTTTCCTAGTTCATGTCAAGGAAATATTTTGAATCTGATTCCTCGTCCTCCCAATCCAAAATAATTTCAACATCCCGAGGAAGAACCAGACATGCCTTTTGTCCATGTCCCCCACCCCCCCAACCCCCCCTTTTGATGGTCTATGTTTTTAACCTCAACCTATTATCAAATCGAAAGATAAATTAACAGATGAAGAAATAATATTTCTTTCAGATCTTCGCCATGGTGATTCATCCCATTTTATCAATTACCATCTTCTAATCTTGATATTTGTCCTGTCGATCCTTTCCCTGTTAATCAAATTGAACCCTTGGATGATCATGAACCTGGTAATTTTTTTCTCTCTGAATTATATGGTGATTATTGTTCAAGTAATATGGATGAATATTTGTTCTTACTTGAAGATTTGGATTTGCTGCAATTTCAAATGGAGTTTGAGATGATTATCGACCATTTTCTTTCAGGAATATCTCCATTTGATCAAGAAAATGAAATGCTTATCATTGAAGATTTTAAAATAATTTGGAAAATTTATCTTTTGTTGAATCTAATGATTCAAATAACGAATATTGTTTTGATAAGAATATGACCATGTTTTCCTAGATTGGTTATCAATATTGTCTGAATTCAAAGTTAAGTCAGGTGAGTAGGACACTTCAGTCTGCGCTGATAGTTATGTCAGGTTCTTGTCACCATGACAATCTTTGTGAGTTCAATCAATTTATGATCCTTTTGCATAATTTTATTATTCATGTCATCATATGGCATTTTGAATCTCTCTTCAGGGATGCTTATTTTATCCACATAAAATTCTTCAACCCCTAGAGGATGATATTTATGTTGACTATTGATCTTCCATCGCTACATCCCATCTCAAGCAAATCTTCGATCTGTAATGTATAAACAAATAAGAATCTTAATGAATCCTTTTCATCATCCATTGAATAACCTCACATGCATGATAACTTGGATTATGGAAAACCTGGTAATATTGCTTATGACACAGTATATATATATATATATATATATATTTATATTATTATTTATTTATTTATTTATTTTATTTATTTATTTATTTTATTTATTTTATTTTTATTTATTTATTTATTTTATTTATTTATTTTTTCAGTATTTCTAGTTTATCTTTCCCTAAAGGTTATTTCCATGATCCCTGTTTGGTCATTTTAGTGTGTTCTAAATTGCTATATAAATTGTCAATCTGGGAGTCGTAAACTGTTGAAGTGAAGTGCACTATCTATGCAAGAAAACCATTTTCTTATTTCTTTGTCGTTTTTATTTTTTGGTTTGTTTTTGGATTTATCTTCTTGTTGATTCCCTAATGTGAGATGGTGTGTGAGATGGTGATTCTAGTAATCAAGTATGGACAAATATATTCAAGGTAATGATGGCCTTTAAAATAATTTCCAAACTTCAAAGTGTTCCAAAGGTGTTCAAACTTATAATGATGAAATCAAGATGTGCCTCGATTCTAATTAACAAAATAGTGAAGTAGTGACTATGGAACCCAGTATCCTTGCTGCTGTATAAAGAAAAGAAAAGACTGAATTCAAAGCAATTTAAAGACTGTAAGCAAAGTAAACTAATCATATCACATCAACTCATTTTTGACCCCTCACCATTTGACTCGCTCTGGCTATAGGAGGTAATCATACACAAATTGAGTGATATGATATCTAAGTTGCATGAAATAAAACTAAGATTAAACTACACATTCACGCTACAATCCCTCACCATTCTACTCGCTATGGCTATAGGAGGTAACTGAAGAATGATTTGAATAGTCTAATCACTAACTTGCAGAAAAGTAAATGAACAAAGAAAAACTAAAGAAATAAGCAGTGCTCTAATTAGAACCAATAAAACAAATCAGCAGTAGGAAAAGATAATTCCATCATGTCATTAGTCATCAAAAACTATATGCACTACCCGAGCTTCCTATTAGAACCTAAAATGCAAACACTGATCAGTTGAAAATCAATTAAAAACATAAAAGAAGCTATGGACAACAAATAACATAAATACCATGAGCAAGTTAATATATACAGCAAATATCTATGGTATCAAGAGCGTAAAATGAAGAAAAACATAAAGCTATACATCAACTACAGGACCTTGGCGTACAGGGGCCCTCTGCACCCTCGGTCAATCAAAACCAATCACGAATTTGAATGCAAAATTAGTGTCTTCTCATATATTGCAATGCAGTTATGAAATAGAAACTAAGTCTCGGCTCAATGGCTCGTACAGTCAAGTTTACACAACAACAACTACTAGCCTATACGCATATGAAGATGCGTTATTTATAGCAGAAAATACATAACTAACTAACACGGTCTGCGCTGGTAGCCAAACACATAAAAGACCATAATCGGAATTTTAGCAGCATGGTAGCTGTGGGAAGTAAATCTAAGGAGGTGGTTTGTTGGATTCGGTCCATGAGCAGTCCCTAGGTGTTAGCACACCTCCTAAAACTCAGGACCTTGCCACACAATGCTCCTTGTGATGAAACAGAGTCGTGCCACTGCTAAACTCCTTGTGTTGACCACTGTTTGACCGGCCTTGACCGCGGGCTTCTGTGGATGATTTGGCTGAACCAAGGGGGAACGTTCCATGTCCATGTCATTTGTAGCTTGCCCATGTGGCTAAGTTCTTCCATAGACACCTGTAGCATAGAGTTTAACAAAAAGGCTGCGGAAACTGATTTTGGCTGCGAAAATTGACAGATTCCACAGCTGGTTGAACAAAAATCTAAATCAAACAACAGTCACAAAACATAGTTAGGAAACCATTTATATACTCATTTTAAACTATTATGCAATGATTTGATAGCTTAGAGGTTCAGGTAACTGGAGAAAAAGGCTAAAAAGGGATGTAGGGAAGGTGTAAGTTTGGGACTCAACAATCCCGTTGCAGACTCACTCGAAGTCTCTTTTAAGTCTACACCCTTATCTCATGGCCTGCACTTGCAGGCTCTTCATAAAATCTTGATGGTGATGAATTGGGTTGTTTCTATTGTTGTAAAGTTTGTTTTATGGTAGAACAACTGAATGATATCAACCATTATGGTTGCACTTCTTGTTTCCGTCAGTCAATGTAGATGTTTGCATGGTTTCATTTATTCATTGCAATTCTTTTTGTTTTAGTTCATCGCGATCATATATTATGGTCTAATGGTTGGGAGCAACTTCTATGGCTGCATTTAAAGTTTCACTTCAAGTGACTTGACCCCCTCTTGTTTAGGCTAGGTTAGCGTAGGTTGCATGTAGCTAGATGAATGGAAATTTGTTGTCTATCTTCATTTTTCATGTTTTGGTTGTATACTTTTGGTTTTCTTTGTCTCTAAGTAAATTTGGTTTTGAGCTTTGATATGACGTGGCTAATCTTATGTGAATGGAAAGTTTTAGTAACACACAAACCTTGGCTTATTTTCTACCCTATTATTTGTTTTGGTTACATCACCTTCGAGTTGATGATTCTCTGATGGAAAATACTATCCTTTAGTCAGGAAGCTGTAAGAAAACCATGAATCCTGAATCTATTTAGGATTCCCATTCCTATTCTTGGTCTTGTCATGAATATTGTGATCTTTCTTATCTATTTGTGTAGAGTAAGAAAAGGGGAGATTTTTTAGCGATCAAAACATTAAAGGTCTAAAAACTTGTCTCTGAAGGAACAACCTCTTCTTCTCTCAGTAAGTCGGGATCCCTCTTCTGCCCATTGATAAATAGCAAGTGCATATGCATAGTTCTTTGAAAAAGAAAATAAAAACAAAGGGTGAAAGAAGAGAAATGCTTCCTACACAAGGAGGTGAAGTACGTGACTTCATCGAGGTACTATCCAAGCTCGCTGGCAACGACGCAACATTTGTGTTCCTGAAGCAAATCCATCGGGGCACTGTTTAGGCCTACTGGAAGCGGAGCAACGCTAGAGATGTAAAAACCCATAGTTTGATTTCCTTTATTTCGCCATACTATATTACCCTTAGTTACATTGACAAGATAATGATATGGCTCGTTATATGTTGTATTTTTCGAGTGATGGAACATGGAAAACTATATATTTAATTGGATAAGAGTGGGAAGCTACAGTAACCCACTGACTGCATCAATACTTTGGGAATAGGGGAGACTCTATACTTGCAATGAAAGCATTGTAGAGAAGCTGGAGTTTTTCCAGTGTGTCGCCAAGTGTTTTCGCTACGAAAAATACCCTCCAAATTTTTTGCCTATGTCAATTTTGGAGGCTACGATAATTGTCATTTCAATCCCCCTTGAGTCATCATGTTGTTTGACTTGTTATCTATGTGTTTTCTCCTGGTGTCACATTCCCCTAAGTCAATGTTTCTGAAGTGTCGTTACTTAACCATTAGAGGTGATTGAGTTAATTATCCCATGGTTAGGTAAACTCATGATCTTTCTAAACTTAGAAAATTTCCTTATCTCCATGCACACACTAAAAAAACAGTCAAAAGAATTAAAAAACAAACAAAATCAAGAAAATATCTTACAAAAGAAAAAGCACACTTTAAGTTTTCGAAGACATGCACTTGGGTTGAGTGCACTCCTTCGGGCTGAAGGAGTGCGACCTACTTGAGCACACCCTTTCATGCTGAGTAAGTGCACCCTACCTGCGCCCACTCCTTTGTGTTGAAGACACATGCCCTGTCTAGTTGCATGCATGAGACAACTTGTTGCAAGAGGGTGCACTTTTAGAAAATCGTAGCCCACTTATCTGCTATTAACTAACCCTTTCATGCAATGTCAAGTGACACTCATGCATGAATCAATTTTGCAAGTTAATTTTGTTGAAACAAAATCAGTTAATCATTCTTTGCATAATAATTTCATCTGAGTTGAGCACACAGTTAGGGAATCGAGAAGCTCTTCATCAACCAATGCTTCAAGTAAGTTTTGCATGTCAAATCCTTTTATTGCATTTCTTGATTTCACTACCAAATATTGCTTTTCTTACTGTTGATCACTTATTTTTTAGTTTTCTTACTAGTGTTTAGGCTCAATATTCACGTTGCAAGTGTTAATCCACTTTCACATGCAAAAATTGTTCACATTCTTGAAACCCTTCATCTTCCACCATGCATGCAACGACAACTATAAATATTTATAGATCTTTCTCTTCCTCATCTTATCACCGAATCTTGGTGATTGAACTTATTTCTAAGCTTCCAATTGGTAGAGTGCACTTCTTGAGGTTGAAACTCCTTCGTGTCAGAAAACTGTGCCCTGTTTGATCAACTTTTCTTCTTGAGCGCATGAGCGCATCACGAAGACACGAAGCATTTTGCATGCCTGTTTTCTCTTTCATGTAAATTATTTTAGGCTATCGTTGTCAATTTTTCATGATCTATTGTCTATGATGGCTCTTTGAATCTGATTTAGAAGTATTGCTGTATAGTTAGTCTGTTTTAAGATAATACTATCACTATGAGTGTGCTGCGCCAAACAAGTGCTCATGCTATAAGTGTTACCACTTTGTTGTCATCTATTGGAGACATGCGACCTCACAAAATGACCTCCAAAAAATTTTCAGAAGCAAGCACTAATGAAACATCGAAAGTTACAAGGACCAATGTTCCCATATACGCAAATACTCAATGCTTCATTGATAAAGGTACACAAGTAACTTGGAGAAAAATATATAATACATTCATGCAGGAGAGTTTTCCTAGAGACTTAGAATATTTGCATGGATATATCAACATCAAGAAGTCCAAGATGCATAGGATCACATACAGATTCTTGGTTATTCCATGTGCAAAAGTAATTGAATAGATAATTACGCATATGAATGATTCTTACATTGTCTTACATAGTGAGGGTGGTGGTCACCTCACCACCTATTATGGTGAAGACATGTAGTCATATTAAAAGATGATGAAGCCCACTAAATATGCAAATGATGATTTTTACACAAGGTGGGAAACTCTTGACACTACTGATGTTATAAAACACGGTATCAATAGCCTGCCAAGTTTTTCCATCACCCATCTGTAGTTTATTCGACCAAGATCCTTAGAGATGTCTATTGGTACCTGATAGCTATGTATTATAAGTTATATCGGCTTCAAAACACTTAGGTGTTCCAAGAGAATTGGATATACATGCTTAATATAGTAGTGGCCCATGGGAAGGTTTCCAATTGGGCGGATACCCTATCATTTGAGTTACAATGTCATGTTAGGCAGGAAAAAGCATATTTATGGGAGAACCAGGCACCATAATTCTACATGTCTACATTTCTCTAAGATGGAATCTATGCATAATATGCATTCTTGGGAATGAACTGGAACTGGACCCCTGAGGAGAAGTTCACAATTTACTTCCACTTTAGAGTGTTATCAGAAATAATATTTAGAGGTATATATGAAAAATTACCTGAACACTTATTTGCAATCATATTTGACATGATTTTTGAGATCTATCCTCCTTGCATAACAAATCAAGTGTAAGAGTTACTTCGAGATATCGCAGATTGGTTTGTAGGTCCAAAGGGTACATACACCAAGTGATTTATTTGTCAGATATTCCCTCATATTATACCACGATATGTGACTAATAAAGTGGTCATGCAAGAAGTTTCACATCAGTTGGATAAGGGAATGTCAGGAATTCTTCACAGGAGGATGAAATACCCTTGGCTTATCCTTTCATTGAGGATCAAATTGTATGAGTTAAAGAGTCACAAGGCTACGGAATTAGAGATATATGAGTTGGATCACCTACACTTTGTTACTAAATATTTCCATGGATATGATTCCAGAAGAATTTTCAGGCAACATTGTCAAAGTATCGGTCACAATACAGGGTACTCATCTATGTCCACAACAGAAGAAGAGAAGATAAATAACTAGTATAATTACAACATGAAGACACATCCACTAATGGAGGTCAGTTCACCCTGCGATCCACCAACTCAATATTTGCAAGAGAAGGAGGAGGAGGAGATTCCACCTCAAGTAAGGAAACTAGCTCCCAAGAAAAGGATATGATATTCCTCGACATGAGAGAACACCATGAAATGGAAAAATGATCCCTTAAAATCAGGAGCTATTCAAGCTGAGTAAGAAAGAGGAGAAACAGAAGAATATGAGAGGAAGAGACAACATGATGATTTTCTTGAAGAGAAATAAGAAGAAAATAAGAGAGGAGGAGGATAGAAGAGGAGAAACAGATGCAGTCCCAAGAGGAGGAAGCATCACAGAGATTGGAAGCATAACAATTGTCTCAGGAGATGGATGAGGAGAAATTCGAAGAAAAAGATACCATCCAACCAATGGAGGAAGAACTAGGTACTACAGGAGATACTATTCTTATAGGTAGTCATCTTCCATTTGGAGAGATGGGGATCACACCTCCACCAACAGACCGAGTCATGGATGTATGCAGTGTAACATTCGATTAAATGAAATAAATTATCATACAACAAAGGCATAGGAACTTCCCATAGGATCATCAAATTCTAGACACGGTGTCTAGAGGGTGATAACTTCCAACACCAGAAGAAATAAAAGGGTGGTCATGGCGGAAGATGTTGCATTTTTTAGAGGCACAGGATAACTCAGAGTAATTATTGAATGAGAATGCTAGGATGAGAAGGGAACTTGATGCGGTGAAGTAATAGGTAGAACATCTTGCAGTAGAGAACCAACGACTGTCATCACAGAACTTCATCGCCGCGTAATGACATCCAACCATGCAAGAAGAGCTGGGGCCAATGAAGGATACTATGGCATGGCTATATGAAGATATGATACTTATACAATAGGTCATGGAACCTCTCATTGGAATTCATAAGAATGCATAGGAAGTGGTGAAACTCTTAAAGATAAAAAACAAAGCAATTAACTGGATGTAGGAGTGGATTGCCAAATATCTGGATGCTCCACAACATTTTGAAAAGAAGGATAAAATTTCCATAGAAATAGACTAAGTTCAGTTGAGACTCCACCTACAGAATTAATCGCATATGGGAGCACTATGGCTGCCTACCACTGACTGCATAATGGGTTTGTATCTCTTACATAGAATCACGAGATTCCTGCCACCGGATCTCTTGAAGAAATCAGAGGCAGGGAGGTCATATTCTAGGAGATCAAATAATATATTGAACAAATCATGTAGGAAAAAAAATTAGAAGGCTTGGAGGTAACCAAATACATTATTTAGTAGTATGCCTTTACACCAATCAACGCACACATGAAGCTCTCATGGCTGTGGAATAATGTACACTCAATCTCCAAGAACATAATGACAGAGGCACTTGAGCTAAATATGCGCTACAAAGGGGACTTGCCAATCCTTGTAGAAGCCACTGTGAAGGAGTTTAGAGCATGACACACTTACGTTACAAGTGGGACCCTCTACTAGGCTGATTTGGGAGAAGATATGTAAGTTAGTTGAGACTATGTGGATGCCATGTGGGTACATGACATGACAAGGTGATGTCACTTATACATCATTATGATGTCATTAGGTTGGAAGAGGTGGATGACATAGAAACTCAGGCTAACATGGCACCTAAGTGACACGTGGAGGTGATTAGTGGGGTCGCCAGTGTTAAGGGCACTATGTGGCATTGAGATGGACTAGAGCCATGTCACCATGGAGCACGGTCCATGGAGAGGTTTTTTCACTGCATCTCTTACCCAAGGCATGGATGATTGATTTCACATAGAATAGGGAATCCATGAGACGGAGAATCATCCTGTCACTTGAAACTAAATATTTCTATTGCACTGTGGAAGGCTGGGAGCAAGATGCTATTAACAATTGGGTGTGGTGTGGTGACACTATGCCATGATAGCGTCACAACAAACCATTCTTAAGGTGGGAGTACCACGTTGTAGGTAATTTTCTGTTGTAGCAAGGGGTTAAGAGGGTCACCTTAAATGATCATATATTCTAATCTAGGAGTCAGATCGGGGTAAAACTTATATCGTTGGATTTTTTTTGACATGTTGGATATGATGGTGTTGTCCAAATTTAATTTCACTAATTTTGGGAAGGAAGGGAATTTTGTAACCCCATTTCCATGTGTAAATTGTAGAGGTTGGGTTAGATTAAAGTAACACTTACCACTAGTATTAGGGAAGTTCAAGGGAGTGGGAGGGAGTGTTACAAAGTGGAATCAGAGCATAGTTCAACATTGGACCTATATGGGATAAACAATAATTAGATTTTGAGCTTTGTTATAGAGTATAGTCCTTAGAGGATGCTTGATTTTTGTGCGTGCTCATTGTGGATTATGTGTTGTATGCCTATATGTGTTAACATTAAAATGATGGAAGATAAGTGTTTGGCAAGATGGATTGCAAATTTGTTATTTTGTTTCTAACTAGCATACTAACTTGAAAATTTGTGCTTCATATATCTTTATACCCATGAGCTTATTGCAATTAGGCCTAGGTGATGGGTAAATGTGTTTAATTATATCTTCATTGGATAAGATTTATGTGTATGTAAAAGCACATAAGAAGACATCAAAGAACAACAAGAGAATAAAGGTTGGGCAACAAAATGGTGCAACAAAGCAATGATAAATTCCAACACTGCCTGGAGGAAGAGCCAATTGGGAAGAGGGTAAAAGAGGACTCTCCTGACTGGATGAAAACCCATCGAAGAAAATAATTGAGGTGAGAAGTTACAAGGATAATAATGAAAGGATTGTTGTGGCTTATGAGAAGTAGAAAGAAGTAAATTCTATCATATTGTATAGCTTGTTTGACTTGCAAAGAAAGAGGCAACATGATCTGGGTTCTAGCCACCTAGGAAAGAGTAAGGGCAGGAAAATTTCCTCAAGACTTGGAGGGCATGAATTGAAGACTAATAGTGTAGAAGGAAACAGGTCTAGGAAGAGCTATAGGCAGACAAGTGAAGACACCATGACAGGTGGAACTCCACTTAGTACTCCAAGGAGAAGAACAAATAGTCACAAGTAGTTGCCTAGTGCTGCTACCAAAAGTCACTGTAAACATAAAAGGAGAGATTTTTTTTTTTATTTATTTATTTATTTATTTATTTATTTTTTATTTATTTTTTATTTATTTATTTTTTTTCCATAAGATTTCAAAAAGGAAAAACCTCCTACATTCGATGGAGAGGTGAATAAGGAAGATGAAGCAAAAGCATGGTTTCTAGGAATGAATAAATATTTCAGAGTGGATGATTACTCTGAGAATATGAAAGCAAGAGTAGATATCTTCAGCTTAAAGGGCAGTGTTGATATATGGTGGGAAGAACTGAACAATGTCAAGAAAATTCAAGAGTTGGAGCTATCTTGGAGGATATTTGAGAGATATTTAAGGAAGAAGTACCTATTTGAGAGGTACTATAACAACAAGACTAAAGAATTTCATGAGCACAAGCTAGGGAAACTGACAATTGATGAATATAAATCCAGATTCTTGGAGCTATTGAGGTACATGCCTTATGTCAAGGATGAAAAGGAAAAGATTGTAAGGTATCTCAGTGTGTTTCCATATTCAAGGACAAAATAGATTTTGATAAGCCACAAAATTTGGACGACACCATACAAAAGATGAGGTACTTTTATGAACAATCCAAGCATAGGATTGAGTTTCACACTGATTGGAAAGAAAAAGGCAAGCTTGAATTTAGAGGAAAGGGGAGGAAAGCTGCAAGAAAAGATCCTGGGGGAAATAATGTGAATTTTTCCACTCCTAATATGGGTGAATTTCAAGAGAGATCCAACAGTTCTTGTAGAGCCTAGTTCTCTTAGCTTGTAGGAGAGGAAATCAAGGGTTTTAGAGTTGAACCTATGAAGTTTTGGACTTGTGGAGAAAACCACAGGAAACGAGAATTTTCTCAGTGAAAAAAGAATGACCCAAGACTATAAAATGTGTAGGAAGTGGTGAAAGTAAATGATATAACTCAGATCATACCACAAATCTATGCAACATTGGACAATAGACAAGTCGGTCACTAAGGCTCAATGGTCAGAAGTTACATTAAATAACTTGTTTGTTTCATTTTTGATTGAACTTGGATTGAATTTTAGTTACATAAGTCGATGAGTTATAGATAAGTGTGCATTGTAGAGCATAACACATGAAATATATTGGTTAGTTAAACTAGCCACCAGGACTAAGAAACGATTTGAGAATATTGTGAAGTCATTCCTAGTTGCTATAGATGACATGCCCACAACTACAAATCTAAGCTTATTACTGGGGGCTAGTTGGGATGGATTGGTTAGCATCCCGTAGAACCAAGGTCAACTTATATAGCAATTCAATTGAGTGTCTCAATGATAGAGGAGAAAGGATGATGTTGTAGGGAAAGAGAAAACCTATAACGATTAGGAAAATAATTGCATTGTAGCTAAAGAGATGCAACAAGAAGGGGTGTGAACTGTTTTCTATTAAAGTGACTAGTGAATTGGAGGTCGATGTAGTATACCTAGGGGGGATAATATGGGCTAAAAATGGATGTTGTTGGCTTAGGGGGTCCTAACCCAGGTTCAGAGTTAGCTGCGCCAACCAACAAAACCCTACACTACTGGTCCTTTCGGAAACAACCCGCATAGCTCAGGCTGCAGTCTCACCCGAAGTAGTATGGAGGGATGCAAGAACCAAGTTTTTACATCCAGATACTAGTGTGATGTCTTTTAGCACCTTAGATCTACCTTCACACAGATCAATAAACTCTTAGGGCCTATTGCTGCAATTATGTAGAACAACCCTCAGAACTTCGTGAAGGTCTACGATTAGTCCTTGCGGACCCTGAACAATCGATTTTCCTACTTACCCGCATCAGTGTGCAGTCCTAAATTAGTGTTTGTTTAGATTTACTTAAGCCATTAGTAAACATAAGAGAGATCACTAGAGTCCACGCGAAAGTATTTAAACATATATTGCGTATATTATTAATACTTATTCAAGAGAATCAAGTAACATTCAATCAATATCTCATAAAACAAATCATTCATTAGCAGTATATAACATTAACAGAGATATACACAATACTCAGGAATTCTTCGGAAATCTGTCTTTATTGATCTTCAATTCAAGGTTACAGACTCAAACTACCCTGCGCACACAGCTGCAACGGTTTGTGCACTTAGCTGCAGACTCTTTCTAGGCCTTCGCGCACTTAGCTGCAGAGTCTTTCCTTCCCTATCTAAGTGTAGGACTCAAACCCTTCCTGCCCTAGCTCCTACCCTAGACTCTTTAATCACCCAATTCTCTATATTTTCTCCATTTTGTTCCTCTCTACTACTACTTCTTTAGACTTTCTAAGGCACATCTATTTATAAACTTTTCATACAAAGCCATGATCCGCGGACCATGGGTGAATCTCAAAACTGACTCAAAACTTTACATAAACCAAGGGGCTAAGCCCCTTTGACTCCTATTCATCTACGAGCTCTGCATCCGCAAATCGCGAAGACTTTACATTATTTACAAAATTGTTCCAAAATTTGGGTTATCTTAACCCCAAACTAACCCAGGGGACCGCATCCCAATAGGCTCCCAACACAAAGATTATGACTCACTCTCGAGTCACTCCACTAGCACTGTGATATTACTGCGAAGATCCCCCAACTCCACCTGTATTGCTGCAATTTCAATAACGCTTTGTGCCGCTGCCTGTTGAACATCCTTGATCAATTTCTCAATGGTTGGTCCTTTTACTGCCAGCCTCATCATTTTTTGTGTCTTCTACAGTCCCCTAAGCTTATCCTGAATGGTAGTCGTGACTTGATAAGCCTCCTCCAACCAACGATGCAACCTGACCTTTAGTAAGGCCTCCTTCTTCTGTGCTTCCTCCACCTGTGCCATTAATTATTTTACTTCTTGTAACTTGGCAAGGCGCTGTGCTGGTGCTAAGGTATGCGTAGTCACCCTGACCTCATCATATTGGAGCTGCAACTCCCTTACCTCTATGTTCAATGTGTGCAGGTTCATATCCTCTTGCAGATTGGTCACTAGCTGCATAGTTTGCTTGAACAATGCTGCACAGTCAGTGACTATGGCATCCAAGGTAACCATGCCTTCCTTTATTGCAATTTTGTGCTACTCCCGGACCTCAGGTGGAGTCGTGGGATGCAGCTTCAACTGCAGCTCTGCAATCTTCATGTTGAACACAAAAGTGACTCGTCCAACTTATGCTCTAGCCTCACACACACCAACGACTAACTTTTTGATTTTGGCTTCTGGTTGTGCATCCTTCAGGATGTGAAGCTTAGGAACAGTCTTGCATGCGTCCGCTACTTCTAACTCTAGGCATGAACTAGACGCTTGAAATTCCTCCTTTTCCTTCAGATCCTGCATCTTTTCAGCAAACATTTGTTCATTTTTTACTTTGTACTCACATATGAGGTTGAGGGTGCGCTGCTCCCTAGCTCTCAATTCATCTTCCACCCCCTTTTACAATGCATAGAGGGTTTCACTGGAGGGAATCGCTATATTCAATACTATGCCCTTGATTGTACTAAGTATAATATGATTGTTGGCGGACTCTGCGTGAATGGAACCATCAGGAAATGATATAGTTCTGAGATCCAGGGTCCTTACTAACTCTGCTACTTGGCTTGTCCCGGGTGTCAGGCTCACTTGCTCCATGCTCTCTTGTCCAATGCCCACCTGTATTCTGCTTGTTTGAATCTATAGCTCATGCAGATCCTTCTGGACACTCCCCAACGTCTGCATGTATTGCTGCTCAAACTATTGCAACACTTCTGTCATTGTATCCCTGACTTTATCGCCGATCTCATCAAGATCACTTTCTGTCAACACAATGGGATCAACCTATGTTTAATCAGATTTATTCTTTTTTAGTGTTCTACGCTTTTTCTCTATGCCAAATATTTTCAAAATAAATGGGGTGCTCTGCCCCTCATAATTGCCACTGCCTTGGCCTCAAATCTCTTCTTCCTTTATCTCTGGAAAAGGTGACTTATCATCTTTTTGCGGCTCACGCTGTTGTTTTTCCATCTGCTCAGCGCATTCTTTCTATATGTGAGCCTTTTCTGCAACTTCCTTCTTTCACTGTTCTGCGAGGGTACATGCAAATTTCTTAGCTTCCTCCTTTCTTTTCTATGCAATAGAAATTCCCGCGCTCGTGCTTGTTCCAACATCTACTTCTGAGGCCATGACACTACAATCTCTTGCACGTCGGTTTTTGACACCAAATAGGGAAACTGGTGCCATTTCTGCTCGATATCCTTCCGCACATGGATATAGACTCTATGGAAGTTAGCCTTGAACACCGTGTAGGCCCATAGTTGCATGAAAAAGGTTGGGGACAACCTCAGACGCTGATTTATTTCCATATAGAGATCCATTTCCACTAGAACCCGGAATATTTTTGTCTTTGCAATTCGTGAGACATCCTTTGTAGACCATAAGGAAGCAAATTGTACTACCTCCGATAATCCTTCCTCGAGCAGAGGAAATTGGCTATCCTCCGGCAATTTCCATGCAACGAGCACAATTGGTAGCAACAACCAATAATAGTGGAACGACTTGGTTTCTTCCTAGGATTCTCGGCAGTTCGCTAGGAACTCTTGACATAGTTACATCACCTAATTAAATTGTACGCATTTCACACATTGTGCAGCAAGCGAAACCACTGGCACTGGAACTTCGTCCGTGTGAAACTTTCTCATAACCTTCCCTACTAAAATCTAGGTAGTGAATTCAACTGCCTGGTCTGTTATGGAAATAATGGAATACCCTCACGACTTCTTGAGGAGGTCGTAATCCCTCTTCATCTTCTCTGCAAGATATTTCTCCCTAGAGTTCCCTCCAAACTCCTTAGCTGAGTTTGCGCCTTTGTAAGGTAGCCGCGTGATTCTATGAATTAGCATGTCCGTGATGGGGATAGGTTGTCCTAGCCATAAACATCCATAGTGCACTAGTGTTAGGAGTTGGCGCACACATATCATACTAATGGGGGTGCGATGATAATGTGGCACCCACAACAGATTGAGAAACCCTGATTTCTCGACATAGTGGACCCATTCCCTCATCTCCAATGCTGTAACACCTGTTTCCTCATAATATACCTTCCGCATATATTTGTTCATTGCCAAGTGTGGAAACTTAGCATGGTCTACGAGGTCCCAATCCTTCATTTTTAACAATGTTATCCTTGCGAGCCAAGGGCCTTCAAAAGGGGCCCGCTCAAGTAGTAGGGGCATGGATATTTTAAACTTCTCGGCATCTAGGTCCTTTGTGACCTTTTCTTTTCCCTTCTGCGAAGGGATATATTGAGGTAGCCTTGTCATGGGTTCCACTTATTCAACATTAATATCCTTTGTTCCTTAGAATTATTCCATCTCCAGGTCCACTACTCTCTCTGGCTGCTTACCTTTCCTCTGCTTTACCTGTGTGTCAGTATGCTTCCTTGGGGATGTGTGCATCGACACCAACATCTTATGCTTTTCTTTTGTGAATTATTTTGAATTGGCTGGTTTGATCTCTCTGGTAGGGGCATGCTTAGGCCTAGGCAACCTCGATGCCATAGGCACAGTAGCCGGAGCTTCCATACTTACAACTTCCGGGGCAACTGTGTCAGAGACAACATCGCCAATACTAATAGTTTCAACAGGACTTGGTGCTGACATTTTCTAAAGAATAAGCTTCTGGTTTATCTCAGGAAATTCGGCAAACATGGGGCTCACAACTAAATCTTCCCAAAATGCTCAGCTCATAGGCAACAAGCAACGAAATTCACTAACAACTCTTAGAGTGTAAAGTGTTCTCTGTTGGACTGCACGGTAATTTATAGGGGGTTTCTAATTCAAATTTGACCATTCCCCCCAATTTCTGATAATAAATGCTATTTTGGCAGAAAATCTTCAATTATTTTTGCCTTAAATACCGCCACCCCATTCCACTTAACCATCTTCTGGACGTCAAGTCATGAAAAGTAACTCCAACACTCATTTTCCTATTGTGCTACGCGGTACCTTTCCCCATGCGTAGCTTCTTGAGCGCAACTTCTTGGGTTGCATCTTTGTTACTCTTCATGTAGCTTGATCGCTGCATTGTCCTCCAAACTAGGTAGTGTAGTTTATAGTCCTGCACTCCCTTGCAACTACTTGGAACACTAAGAATATCCTGCTGCCATATAGTCATTGTGTAGGATCCCCTGTATACAACTTCAACCTGCTCCCATTCACTCTTCCCAGGAAGGGTTCCCCATTCAGCTTTGAAAGTTGAACTGTGCCGCCATCTGCAATTTATTTGACAATATATGGCCCTAACCAATGCATATGGAATTTGCCTGGAAATTTAGTGAATTTACTATCATATAATGGGACAAGATCATTTACCTTGAATGTGCAAAGCTTGATGTAGCGATCATGCCATGATTTTTTGCGTTCCTTCTGCACTTATTGATGGAATCTTGCCAAAAATCAATCTTCTTCGAGCTCCATCAATTGCACGAGCTATTCCTCCGATGCCTCGCAGTCCACCATATCCGTCAGAGCTACTATGCGCAAACTAGGCACAATGTACTCCATTAGCATTATGGATTCGACCCCATATACTAATCTAAACAACGTTTTCCCTGTCAGCGTCTTACAAGTAGTACTATAATCCCATAGTATTGCAGGTACACACACATCCTAGTCATTCCGCTGCACGTTACAAATATTTGTTAGCGTGTTCCCCAAAATATTGTTAAAGGCTTCAATGGTTCTGTTTTCCTGCGGGTGGTATGGCGTACTCTTCTGATGATAGACTTGGAATTCTTCAGTCAATGCGCTGACCGTTTCGTTTAGAAAATACGTAGCCTTATCAGTCATCAATATTTTCGAGCAACCAAATCTGGTTACATACTCAAACAAGAATTTTGTTGCCATAGCCCCTGATCAATCCTTAACTGACTGTGCTTCCACCCATCTGGTTAGATATTATGTCATAGTGATAATATATCACGCACCCATTTTCTTTCTCGGGGGCTAAATTGGCCCAAAAAAATCAATCGCTCACTTCTCAAAGGGCTGCAAAGATACTTGAGGATATAGTGGTAACTCATCTCTTCGTGATGGTCTGCCATTTCTTTGAAATACATCGCACGCCTTACAATATGCCTTGGAATCCTTGTGCAATGTTGGCCACCATAGACCTGTGCGCAAAATCTTTTGCCTATTTTCCTTTCCTTGCATAATGGCCTCCTGCAACTCCCCCATGAACTTCAACGAGAATTATATCTCGCTCTATTTCATTTGCACCCATTTTATACAAATGTCCCGCAATAACAGAAAAACCGGCTTCCCGTACTACTAATTCCTTCTTCTGTTGACTTTTATATCCTTCCAATGCCATCCCCGCAGTTAATAAGTGAATATGTTTTCAAAATGGTCATTTGCTACATACACCGCAAAGAGCTGCACATCTGGTAACCCTTCCTCCAGATTATTAGTCTCCTCTCCTATTTCGATCTGCGACAAATGGTTAGGTCCCGCATTTAACCTCCCTAGCTTCACAATGACTTTAAAGTGATACTCTTGAAATAATAGCAACCATATGTAGATATTCCCCCCCAACACAGGCTTGTCAAGGGATAATGATCCGTGTACATCTTGAAATTCCCTCGTAATAGATAATGCCTGAATTTTTGCAGCGCTTACACCGTGGCCAATCCTTCGCGCTCAGATGTTGAATAATTTTTCTCGGCCTTCGATAACTTCCTACTCGAGAAGGCTATAGGATGGTCCATTTCTCCTTCACCGACCTGCGTTAGCACTATACCCAACACAATGCAAGAGGCATCCACATGCACATGAAACTCCCTTTTCCAACCAAGGAATACCAAGATCGGTGCAATGACCATCTTTTATTTCTACACATCTAAGTTGTGCTGGAATTCTTCATCCCGACAGAATGTTGCATTTTTCTTTAGCAGTTTCTCCATGGGTAGAGTAATTTCAGCATAAGATTTGATATTTTTTTTATAGTATCTCATATGTCCCAGCGTCACGCGCAACTGCTTGATGTTCCTAGGGGCCTCCAAATTCACAATTACCGTAATCTTTGCAAGGTCCACCATCAATCCTTGCTTGTACACAACATGACCCAGCAAGATCCGAAAAGGAACACAAAATATGCATTTTTTCAAATTCAGTGAGATCTAGTATTTGCAACATGTATCCAACATCAGGTGCAAACTTGCTACATGGTGCTTCACTAATCCAAACACTGTCCAATCATCAAAGTATACTTCTAGAAACTTATGAATGAACTCTTTGAACACTGTTATGACTACATGAGAAAATATCGTACGTGAATTCTTGAGTCCAAATGGCACCATAGTGTACTGAAAACAAACCCACTCCAGCATGAAGGTCGTTTTACTCCTATCCTCGAGCACATTCTTGTTCTGATGATACTTGGAAAACCTGTTAGTAAAGGAATATGCCTCTTGCCCTCCAACATTGTCTAACACTTCGTCTGTAAACAATGTTGGAAATGGGTCATGAACACACGCATCATTAAGCTTCCGCAGATCTACGCAAATACTTATTTCACCTTTTTTTTTCTTCTCCTGAACCACAATCGAGCTCACCCAATCAAATTCTTCAATAGGTTCTATGATGCCTGCCTCCGACATCTTATCCATCTCTTGGTGAACCTTTTTCTTGAATTTAGGATTAAGTTGATACGACCTCTGTTTAATAGGCTTTGCGTCCGGCTTCAGAGTGATCTTCATAACACCCAAATCGTCAAATATGCCCTTCAAATCTCAAAACTTAGTGGGGAAGAGATCCTGGTATTCGCGCAGTAACTCAACAACTTTATCCACAGTAGCATCATCCCAATAATCTCCAATTTTTGCGAATTTCGGTTCTTCTTCAGTGCCAATGTTTACTTGCTTTGTCTTCAAAGGTGCGGAGATGTCTGGGTTTTCTATTTGTGGGCCTTTGACTTCACGATGCCCTTCTGCCTCTGGAATATTAATGTTTCTCGAATCTTCATCTTCCTCTTCAGTGGTTACATTATAGCATTTTAACACATGGCACAACTGGGTGCTCCAGTTTTGTTGGATCCATTCCATAGGTTCCTTTAGCATTCTGAAGATAACCGCCATAATATCTTGTAGCACTTCATTGATAATTGCGAAGCCATGTTCAAAGATGAAGGTTAATTAGAACCCTTCCTTCAATACATCCCATTTCGCAGTCCCATGACAGAGCTTCATTTCCAGATACCAATTCATGGGAATTGTATCCAAGGTATGGAAAAATATGTGTACCCACTCTCGCTGCAGTTCTGTTCCCCATGCTTTATCCCATTTCGCTAGGTGATCACGTGGATCGTCCCTTCCATTATATTTCTCAGTCATTCTAGTGTTAGCACACCCAAACTGTAACCTCATCATTCTTCGGTAATCTTGCCATCTACTAAAACTATCCTTATGCGTACCCCACCATCATGCAGGCGTAGCGCGCAATGCCAACTATAATGCTTGGAAGTGGTGATCCTTAGGTACTTCGCACTAAAATTCATCCAAAAACAGATCTACGTTAGTTAAACCATCATAATAGGTTAATTTCGTTACTTTCGACAAAATATAGTACAATGACTTCGTCAGCATATTACATCTCAATGTAGACACTTCAAGCAAGCGATTCTTCCAGTGCTCTAATTCTTTGTCAAAATCAAAGGTGCAGGAACTCTCCCGGTCCCAAGAAATCCATCCATCTGGCGTCAGATTGACCGAGTCCTGATCCCGTATTGTTATCTTGTAAATCTGATCCAGTTCATCATCACTTTCATCATAATCGTGGATTGGTTCAGTATAGTGCGCCCCTTTTGCAGGATCCAGTGGCACTATAACCCGAAGCAACTTTTTTTCAAAGGACATCGTCCTTTTATTCAAATTAATGACCCCATTCATGTCAATAGTCCAGTCAATTCCCAAGAGCACGAGTTAGGGGTTACTGTTGTCAAAGATTTCTATAACCTTAAAGTCGGCCATTGCGCTCACACCTTCTATATCAATTGTTACTCCATATAACCATCCCATGGGGATGATTTTCTGTTGGTTCGATATCTTAAGCTGAATCAGAGACCATTGCAGTGCAGGTCTCCCCATCCCTTCCAATGTTTGTTTCGGTAATACATTCGCATTGGACCCCAGATCCAAAATGACCTGGTCCATCTCATAATCACCTATCTGCGTGGTGAGCCTCATCTTGTACCCTATTCGTGCTTTATGTTTGCTAATTTTTTTGACCACCCAGTGTCCATTAGGGACTTTCTCTTGGTTGACACATTTATTTATTAATTCCTACAGGCCTTCCATAGCTTTGCTATCTCACAATAGTTTTATGCAAGTCTCCAAAAACGTAGTGAGTACAAAGGGATCAAGCTCTGTAGGCGCGCTGATTTCTTGTGTCTTTTCCTAGTTCCCTGCGGTGGAGGCCTTGACAAAGCTCTTCTTGGCTTCCATAAACATTTCCTTAACATGATCCAGGTCAAAGTTGACCTCTTTCTCTGGTGATTTGTGGACCCATCCTTCTTCTTCAGGCTGTTTATCCTTATTAGCGCTAGTCATCATTCCACTTCTTAGCACAATGTTAATGTTTTGATCTTCTTCGCAGGGCTCAACCCTCATCATCTATAGATTCTGTGTAGGCTGTTGAGGCTGTGTTTTCTTCTCTTGCATTTTAGCTATTAGCATTGGGCATTCTTCTATAGTATGGTCAAACTGTTTGCAATATTGACAAGACAGGTGTGTATGATTTTTCCACTCTCGCACGTAGTGCACTGACTATCCACAGTTGTAGCAGATAATCTGATCATGGCCTCTACTAGGTCCTCCTCCTCAGCCCCGTCCTCGACCCTGATAACCTCCGCACGCTCCTTCGGTGCCTTGATATGGAGGCCAAGTTTATGCTTTCATACGGTATGTAGGTGTCCTTTCCGTCATCAGCTCATAGCTTTAACAATGGCGCTCATCGTGGCCCACATATTTACAAAAGTTATAGAACAACTGCTAGGGTGTTTGGATGAAATTTTGAAGTAAATGGCAATTATCCATCGCATGTTGTCCAGTAACTTGACAAATAATACACCATAGCGCAACTCCCACGCTGAGCCCTGCTGGGGCTTCTGGCTTCAGGGAAATTGGCCCCCCTCCTATAATGTAATTCACGTACACTGGATAGTGGTCTTTATCATGCCCATGACCCTTGCACTTCAAACACCTGACTTATGCGCACACTTCTGGTTTAGTCTCCTTGTTTTTCTTCAAACTTTGTAATTCTAGGTGTAAGCTAGCTAATTGTGAGTGGATCTATTGTACTCCCAGGTTTGTATCCTAAATAAGTGATGCATGTAGCCTCATCACAATTTCCAAGGCTTCTACTTATGATTCTATCTTCTACTGTGACAGAGAAATTCTCAAGTGGGGCAAGAGCGACGCTATAAACAATTCATGATGCTGGATATCTATGATCTACATGTTAGCTTCTGTAATCTAACACTTCAACCTCTGATCAAATTCCCAGGGCGTCTCATCAAACCTCATCATGATTTATTTAAATCCAATTATTGAATGTGAGTTAGACTTAGGCTTACTAAACTCTTTGTTTAAAGCCGACTTAGTCTCTGCTAGCATTGCAAGAGGATTATCAGAATAATACTTAATGTACTAGGTTAACGTGCAATCCTACAAAGTGGTAACCAATTGTGCCTTCTTTATATGGTCATCAGTAATATGTTGCACTGTCCATACATCGTTCGCAAAAAACCAGAACTTCTCTGCATCTTCACTTCCGATGCCTTTGAAAATAGGCATCTTCATTGCGTTCTCCATGTTGAATGGTGGTGGTGGAGGTGGAGGTGTGGGCGAAGGTGTATGCAGTGGAGGTGGGGGAGGAGGTGAAGTGGAAGGATGATTTTCTCGAGGAATCCCCTAAGTGATTAGCTAAACAACACTTTATGATGTAATCTGTCCCACCCCTTCGTCGTCACTTGAAGGAGGTCCAATCAATGGACTATATTCTTGTTATGATCCTTCGCATTTTCTAAAGAATCGTCCACTTCATGTAGCTCCGAACATCAAGGTAATGGCATCACCTATTTTTCACATAACAACATTTTGATCAAAGTATTCAATGATCTTAAATACTTACCTTGTGGTCCTTTGAAAAATTGCCGCTCCACTTCACTATAACTGATTGAGGTAACAACTACCAATTCTCCTCCCAGAATCTGATTGAGCCAATGATCAATAGCCCACATGATCTTGTTTTCAGAAACTTATAATTGTCACACTAATTCTGGAGTCCACACTATAGGATTATCGAGCTTCCACCTTCCTTGACTGCCTGTCAACTTAGATAACCACTCATACAGTTCAATGGGGAAAGTGTAGAATAAGATCTCGTGTATCTCTGTATATAGATATTAGTTCAACCACTCTCCCTTTGACAAGCACATATTCCTGTTTTCTTGGCCGCAAACTCGTGAATCTTTTGATCCAACCACTTTTCAATTTCTTTCTTGTTCAGATTTTAATGATGCGACATCACACATCTCTTTCAAGCAGATCCCAGTCCCGAAAACGAAACCATTTGTTGGCTTAGGGGTCCTGACCCAGGTTCAGAGTTAGTTGCACCAACCAACAAAATCCTACACTACTGGCCCTTTCGGCAACAACCCGCGTAGCCCAAGCTGCAGTCTCATCTGAAGCAGTATGGGGGGATGCAAGAACCAAGTTTCTGCATCCAGAGACTAGTGTGATGTCTTTCAACACCTTAGATATGCGTTCGTACAGATCGATAAACTCTTAGGGCTCATTGCTACAGCTATGTAGAACAACCCTCAGACCTTCGCGAAGGTCGACGATCAGTTCTTGTGGACCTTGAACAATTGATTTTCCTACTTACGCGCATCAACGAGCAATCATAAATTAGTATTCATGTAGATTTACTTAAGTCATTAGTAAACATAAGAGAGATCACCGGAGTCCACGTGAAAGTGTTTAAACATACATTGCGTATATTATTAAGGCTTATTCAAGAGAATTGCGTAACATTCAATCAATATCTCATAAAACAAATCATTCATTAACAATATATAAAATTAACAGAGATAAACATAATACTTGGGAATTCTTCTGAAAACTGTCTTTATTGATCTTCAATTCAAGGTTACAGACTCAAATTGCCTTGCGCACATAGCTGCAGGGGTTCGCACACTCAGCTACGGACTTCCTAGGCCTCTGCGCACTCAGCTGCGGAGCCTTTCCTTCCCTATCTAAGCGTAGGAAGCAGAGCCTTCCTGCCCTACCTCCTGCCCTAGACTCTTTAATCACCCAATTCTCTATATTTTCTCTGTTTTGTTCCTCTCTAGTACTACTGCTTTAGAATTTTTAAGACACACCTATTTATAAATTTTTCATATAATGCCATGGTCCGCGAACCATGGGTGAATCTCAAAACGGACTCAAAACTTTCCATAAAACAAGGGGCTAAGCCCCTTTGACTCCTTTTCATCTATGCGCTCCACATCCACAAATCACAGAGACTTTACATTATTTACAAATTAGTTCCAAAATTTGGGTTATCTTAACCCCAAACTAACCCAGGGGACCCCATCCCAACAGAGCTACCCAAGGGAATAATGTAATGTAATAATGTAAGTATGATAAATAAATGGGCCATAATTAATAAGTAAATTGGTTAACCCACATTATGCAAGAGACCACAAGTAGTTAGGGAATAAAGTGATAATCCTATTGTATTGTATGTATGGTATTGAGAAACCCATGGTAATTACACATGATATTCTATGTATGAAGCCTATACAAAGGATAGAGACTATCCATTGAGTGATGTAAAGTATTGTTCTATTGAAAAACATATGGCTTGTGGAGTGATCTCCTTCCTTAAGGAGTAGTTGTATGGTGTTACCCTACCTAAAGGGTTTTGATATTAATAGAGATTTGAAGATTTATCATATATTGTGTTATTTCTTGGGCATATTTTACATTGTTATATATTTTCAATGGAGATTCTCTAACATCTATATAGGGTCCAACCCTAACCCCTTTATTTACGTAATAAGACCAAGGGGCCTAGTTAGATTCAAGTTAGTAATTTGAGTCAATAAAACCCATAACCAATTATCCACATTAATAATAATTGTAATTGGTTGGCCTGCATTATAGAAAAGGGACCAAAATTAGTTATAAACGGGTCCCATTTAATAAATAAAGTGGTTAAACCGTATTATGCAAGGGACCACTAGTAGTTAAGGTTTTGGATGTCATAAAGCTATAAATAGTCATAGATAGCAAGGGAATAATCATTGAGTCTTATTGTAATTTAGCTATGCCCTGTTGGAGGTTTCCCCCTCGAAAAGGCAAGTGAACATTGTATTATGCTTATGAATAATAAAATATATTTGAATCTTATCTCATTTCTTGTGATATTTCTGTGTTTCAGGCCATATTTTTTCGTATTTCTAGTATTCTAGTTTTCTCACAGGTCAAGTGCATAACAAGTGGTATCAGAGCACTTTCCAAGGCCAATTATACCTATAATTTTCACAAAATGTTTTTTAGGCTAGAGATGCGTTCCAACGTCTTTAAACCATGGGATCTGCCGTTGAGCGCATAAACCTGCGGATTTGGGGATGCATGCATGCAGGAACTACAAGAGGTGGTCACACTTGTTGGACTCATTTGTAACCCCTGTGGTTATCCCTTCAAGTAGTAGCACATTAGACAAAACCGTGCACATATTACACTTCTATATACCCTTGGGTATATTGGAAGGGTCCCTAAGGTAACCTGAAACCTAATCTTAGATTAGCTGTTGACCATCTTACTGCTACAATACACTGAGAACAACACTTAGGGAGATTACTCACACATACAATAGGGTATCCAGGTAGTATGGCTAAGGGTGTGAGAATCGATCCTCCTTAGTTAGCGCCCTGAAATATTGGGCAGATTACTATTGTTGGACTCCTGTGCATATTGCGATATGTAACACCTAACACTCCTTTGAGACCATAGTACCCTCAACTATCTTAATATTCCCCCCTACTTTTTCGTCAAGATTTGATCTAGCAGTTGGGGTTCGGTTGCTGCTATCTAGATCATATCCAACGATTGGGGTTTTGCTGCTGAAATCTAGATTATATTCAACAGTTGGGGTTTTCATAACACAAATCAGACTCTTTGTGTAGTAGGGTTTTGGCCTCCATAGTCCACATCAAATTGTCATAGCACATTCTGCAGTTTCAAGACCTTGGGGTTTTTGTTACTATAGGCTAGGCCCGATTTTCATAAGATATTTGGTAGTATCAAGCATTATGAAATTCCATATTGGAACACTTGCAAGGGACCTAGCTCATAAGATTCAAGATGATAAGATGTTCGTAGTGGTACCATTCAGGGAAAATTTTAAGAACCACCCTAAATTTATATGTATAATAAATGGGCGAATCCCCATGATACATAGGAAAAATGGAAGGCGATTTTATCAATAATATAATATGTATATATAATTTTTTTGGCGAATATCTCACCAAATTATGTTATCTTGTAAAGTCATGGCAAATATTTCACTGAATTATAAAATCTTGTAAGATCTTGGCAAATCTTTCACTGAATAATAAAACATTGTGAAACCTTGGCGAATGTTTTGTTAAAGTATGAAACCATATATGATAATAGGAAAAAATATTCATTTAGCTGTAATATAGTAACATACATGTTTGGAAAAAATAAACATAATTTTCTCTTCCTACAAACAATGTTGCAAGTTTCACTGGCCATGTTTGTCAAGGTTCTTACTGTACACTCTTTCATATCCTTCTATTAGTTTTGATAATATTCCACAACAAAGTTCTTATAGGTGTTGATCTTGACCACCAATTCTGTCAAGGCAGGAGAGATTAATCTTTTCTCTACCACTTTTGTCAAGCTATTAAATTTCTTTCTTATTCCATAGACTCCAAGTGCGAGATCAAAAAAACACATCAAGTTTGTTTACCCCAAGACACCAACAAGTAGCAAGCCCCAACTATATAATATAAGAAAGTAGTAGGTATCCCAGATCTAATGGAAATAAGTGACCGTTGTCAGAAGCCTTCCAATCAATATATAACTGTAGATTTATTATTATTTTAGTTGGAAATATTCAATTAAATAATAAAATTTAATTACGCCTCTCCCAATCTAAATTGCTTATTAGCATAATTCACTACCTTCATACCTCTTGCATTTTTTAAAAGCGTTGTAACATGTGGATTAATTTCCTTTTTGGTGCACAATCTCCGCCTTTTAGGACAATATGGTGCAGTGGCCCAACCCCTACATCTCATTACGACAAACTAAGAATAACAGAGAAGATGAAAGGTTGTACAAACCAACATATTTTTCAAAAACTAATCCAACATCAATACCTTAACATTTTCATGAAGATATCATATTGAGAACATTTGAAAAATGGTGAGAAATCTGGGCAGTGAATATCTCTCTTCCGCGAGGGTGATGTCGAAAGAGTGATAAGATTTCACTATTTTGAATTTTTTGTTATTATTGTTAAATCAGAAAAACCAATATTAATAGAGATATTGGTATTTTTTACTAAATTTTGTGAAGTGACTAAATGTAGCTTTAACC
The DNA here is from genome assembly GCA_000404065.3 of Pinus taeda. Classification (NCBI taxonomy): domain Eukaryota; kingdom Viridiplantae; phylum Streptophyta; class Pinopsida; order Pinales; family Pinaceae; genus Pinus; species Pinus taeda. Next base: position 56,261 of record APFE031244358.1, on the reverse strand, counting down.
ATTCACCTTAAGATGTTTTTTATAATATAATTTCCTAAGTCTATTTAATATCTTCATTATCATAAAAACCAACCTATATCCATCTTGACTCCACATCTACCACTCTTAGAGGGGTGAAATCTATTTTTCCCTCTCTGCACTTGGTAGAATATTTATCCCTCTCCGTACTTGGTAGACCCGGAATCACTCTATGCTAGTTTGCATATCACGATATTTTATCCCTTTGGGCACTTAATAGATCCAGAGTAAAGATGGATCTATGCTGGTTTAATTCCCCCCTTTAAATAGGCTACATTCCACGTGAATACCATGGGTCAATACCATGTGTCATCTTTATTTTTATTAATACTAATATTAGGGTTAATAATGTTTTTTTGCATGGTATTAATAATAATAATTTGGCCCATAAGCTTCACCTAAATATAACACATTTTTTGAGTGTTCGTAAATATAAGGTGACTTATGGAGTAAATATAAAAAAATGTTTTATTTATTTACCATACCTCTTGTTTATTTACATTTTTATAACTTACCATACCTCTTTTATAAATATGGTATTTGGCCCATAGGATTCACTTAAATAAAACCTCTTTTTTGAGCCTTCTTAAATAGAAAGAGGGTTATGGACTATATATAAAAAGAAGTTTTATTTATTTACCATACCTCTAGTTTATTTATATTTTTATTTATTTACCATACCTTTGGAGAAAGTATAAAAAGAGGTTTTATTTATTTATCATACCTCCACTTTATTTATATTTTTATTTATTGGGACCAAATACAACCTCCCAAACCAGAAAATGGGCAATTGCAAACGAATTTAACATTGCAAAGGAAAAAATTGGGTGATTGTAATGGAGTATAACCTCCCAAACTAGGAGAATCAGGTCAAATGAGTCTTTTCATAGTTTATCAGCCCCCTTCTTTTGGGGCTAAAATGAAAAAAATAATTATTTTTAAATAAAAGTTGGGCTAAATATATGAAATGGGTGTTTTATAAAAATTTATCCGCTTTAAAATGAAAAACCCCTTAAATTTCACCCTTGGGCTAAAATTCGCCCCTAAAATTTACCATTGTACCATTCACCTGTAAGCCACCAATATTCATGGGGTCCCAAATTTTTCCCGACACGGCTTCAAGTGAGCCACAACACTAGACTCCTGAACTTACTATCTTTCCAACCATTCTACTCTTAAGTAAGCTCATAATTTGACCAGGGCTAGTGTATGTAACATTCCAGGTCTCAAGTTATGGCTGCAGAGAACGCAATAGAGAGAGTGGAAGCGCTCGAGAAAAGACTTAATAAATTCCAGGCATCCATCAACAACATCACAAAAAAATTAACTACCCTACAAATGTCTCATGAACCCATAAGGGAAGAACATAGTGTTGATGCACACGTAGAAGTGGAATCCATCCATCACATTCATTTCCTTAAAGGTCACCAATATTCAAGCCACCTGACACCCAAGCTGGACATGTACAAATTTGATGGCTCTAACTCGACGATATGGGTGGCATAAATGGAACAATATTTCCACCTTAACAATATTTGGGAAGATGACACTAAACTAAATGTGGGAGATATTTACTTGGACCAAGAGCAATGGAAATGGTGGGAGTGGCATCAGAAATGATATCTAGGGAGGCTAACTTGGAACATGTTCTCCAAAGCCATTTGTGACTGCTTTGATCGGAAATCTCACTTTGTGGGTCATCTCACTAAGCTTAGGAAATCAAATATAGTATGGGAATACAATGTAGCCTTCTAACAATTGGCCATTCAGACTGAAGGACTAGGAGATTCCTTTTACTTGGAATGTTTCATCAATGGCTTAAAGGAAGGTATCCAAGCCCATGTCAGACTGCATCACCCAACTCTTAGTTGGAAGCATGCAACAAGGCCTTAGAGGTAGAAGTCGCTTTAAATGCCCAATCCATGCCCAATAATATAATAAACATACTCTTTTACCAAGCACTGGACTAACCAAAAATGGCTAAAACTTCTCTGCATGTTAATCACAACATCATTACACCACACCTCAACTAGGCACAACACAACACCATCAACCTGATTATAAAAATACAATGCAACATAAAGATAGTCAACAAATGCAATCCAACAAATAACCTTTTCCATTCCAACAATAAGATCAAAATATTACAAATTAGCTATATAACCCAAAGTAGTATCAACAATCAAACCATGAGAACATTCACAATTATATCTCATTAAGGATAACCATGAATAACACCATTCCTACATAAACAATGTTGATACAACCATTTTTATTATCCATCCCAACATCATTTCAAATTCATAATGTAATAGAATACAAGTAAGTACACTTATATGTATAGCTTAATGACTAGGAACTGAGGGAGGGACTTCCACTCTCCACCCAACTATAGGCCAACTACACTTCAATATTTCTTGCAGCTAACCATACCCAAGATGGATTTAGATTATGAGGAGTAAGTGCTTAAGGGAATAAAAATTGATGCCAATCAATTGATCACATAGGACTCCAGAGAGCACATCGTCTCCACCTACTTTGTTAAGGATTATATCCTCCGATGTATCCACCTTCTCACCCATGAATCTAGAGCACATTTTTTTCCATTTTCTAATCTCACAAATATAAAAAAAATGTAGAGCTTTACCTCTCAAACCAAGGATCTATAGTACAATGTATTCCACCTGCTCCACCTTGCAAGCTTCCAGAAGGAATAACGTGGGCCACATGTTCTTCCTCTTGAAAAACACTTCCCAAATTGATCTTGCTTCAAGACCAATGCTTTTTCTAGCATTCTTTTTCTTTTTCCCACAAGTCCACTCAAAATCCTTATATTCCTTTCCCAACCTACAAGCACCGGAATCCCACAACTCGAGTCTATGGTTTTTACCAAGATCATCCACGTTGGTTTCCTCGTGTGCAATTTTTCTTTGCTCACCTATTCATTACCTAGTGTTGTCTCCTTGCTCATGTGAATGATTCCCTCTTCTTCCTTCTCCTTGGCTCTATTTCTCCATTGACCTCCCCCCTCCCCGTGGTCTCTTGTGTGTTGATCACACAACACAACCCACAAGGAAAGAAGGGATGGTATGGGATTGTCATCCATTCAATAATCCCATACTCCACTTCCCTTCCTACCATGCATGCCATCAATTACAATAAGGAAAATTGGTGGCCATTTAATTACCAACCTAAATTAACCAATTCTTGAGAAAATACTCTCTCCAAAATTTGAATCCATATCCACTCCTCACAACCAACCATTTTGTTTACATTTCCACAATATTTACATGAATTATAATTCACAAGGATAATTACAAGGGAGGTATCCAAAAAGGGTTGTTGAAGGCCCCACCCCCATAGAGGAGCATCATCCTTGGTGTTCTATTATGAACACAATTTCAACCATGGCATATGTTAAGCACAAAATTTCATAGTGCTCTTTACCAAACACCAAATTCAATAATATTCTATGTTGAACACAAGGTTCACAATGAGATTACGATACAAAATTATTTATATTCATTTACACTTTCTTAACTAGCAAAAATAATGGGTATGATTCCCTCATTTTCTCAGGCATCTCCCAAGTGGATTTATTTACTCCAAAGTGCCTCTAATGCACCTTGACCTGCTCGATTTTGGAGAAAGGTCTCACTCCAATACAAAATTCACAATGGATCTGTAGGCTGGAATTATTCCCTACATTCCACCTATGTCACAGACCAGTCAACAATATCATTAGCATAATGTACATACTTTTTAAGTAAATAAATATGGAAAACATCACTAGCCTTCACCATGGGTGGTAAGGCCAATTTGTAGGCCATCGACCCCACTCTTTCTAACATCTGAAATGGCCCAAAAAACCATGATGCCAACTTGGCACAAGACCCAATTCTTAAGGAAATTTTCGTTGGTTTGATGCAGAGGTAAACATGATTCCCTGCTTGGAATTACTTGTGCATCCTATGTTGTTCTGCATAGCTCTTCTGCCTGTCCTAAGTAATGTTCAATTATTGGATGATAGAAATTACTTCTTGTTCCATCTCCTTCAACACATTTAACCCGATCTGCACTCTATTCACTGGATCATTCCAGCTAATAGGTGTGCTACATTTCCTTCCATAAAGAGCCTCGAATGGACTCATTCTCAATGACTCTCAGTACCCATCATTATAGGCAAACTATACCAAAAGTAGAAATTATTCCCACCTCTTTAGTTGATGCATTGACTTACATTCTTCGAATGTCTTTAACAATATGTTAACTCTTTCAGTCTATCCATCTGTCTAAGAATGGTAAGTTCCGATGAAGGCTAACTCTTTCTCAAACCAAGCAAAAAGCACCCTCCAAAACTCAAGATGAACTTAGCATCCCTATCCAAGATTATCTATTTGGGTACACCATGAAATCTCACTATTTCCTTTATGAAAATCCAAGCATTGTTTCTTGCTAGGTGAGTAGAGTTAATAGCTACAAAGTGGGATACCTTGCTCAAGTTTTCTACCACCACCATTATGGCATCATGATGCCTAGTTGTCCTTGGAAACCCAATGATGAAGTCCATTGAAATGAATTCCCGCTTCCACATTGGAATGGAGATTGGATGTAGCAATTCCATTGGATGTATACATTCCAAATTTACTTGTTGGCACTCTAGGAACTTGGAAATGTACTATGCCACGTCCATTTTCATGCCTAGCCAATAATACATATTTTTCATAAATGTTATCATTTTCTGATAACCTGGATGAACTTAATATGGTATTTTATGAAACTTATCATAAATGAGCTTCTTAAGGTCATCCATGCAAGTATATACCACCTTCCTTTGAAATTCAATAGTCCATTCTCAGTGGGAGATAAGTTCTTACTCATTGTTTCTTTTGACTTTTGTTGCAAGCATTGTTTTATATGTTGGTAATTCTTATCTTACTGCATTGCCTCTTTAATATTTTCTTGGATGTAAACTTTACGAGAACTTATAGTTTCCACATGATATACTTGAAGCCTTAAGTTAAGTGTATCATCTACCTTTTTTTCCTTGCCTTTGATGTATTTGATTTCAAAATCAAACTCACTAATTGAGCTAGCTATCTGGCCTATCTTACATTCATCTTGGGTTGATCAAATAGATACCTCAACCCTCCATGATCTTATATCAATAAAAAATTTCTTTTGAGGAGGTAGTGCCTTCACATCTTTAGTGTATGGACTATTTCTGCCAACTCTAAATCATGAGTAATATAACTTCGCTCATGCTTGTTCAACTTTTCGAACTCATAGTAAACCACCTACCCTTATTACATCAAGAATCCACTTAGTTCCTCATTGTAGGTGGTGGGCCCCAGTATTGCAGCAATAATGATGCAACTCCTGGGACTCCCTTCTTTACTTTTATCAACTCGATAGTTCGTAACAAACTTGGAAGCGACGGTGCTATATGCACAAGTACTAGCTCTTGCCGCGACTGTCACTTGATCAACTGGCACAAGTCCGCTAGGAGCTTAATCCAACTTCTATGAGCTCTTAGAAGAAGCTTTTAACTGTGATGGACAAAGGTTAACTCAAAAAAGGCTAGTCTACTTGCAGAAAGAAGTTGAAAGCTGAAAGGAAATGCAAACCCTAGCAAACCCTAGTCTTATCGACTAACCCTCCTGGTGCAAGAAAATGGATGAAAGCAGTGGAAATGGATGCCATTGAATTTTAGAAAGGTAAAATGCATGTGACTAAGCTAATTCTACAATAAAATATGGAAAAAACATCTTTTTTCATTTTTGAGTAATTTTACAGAATTATTATGCATGTGTTTTAACTGTTTTTGACTGTGCAGAGGTTGTTGATGAAAGGAAATGGAGTAGGCTCTTGCGGAAGGTTGGGAAGGTGAGAAGAGGGCCTAAGGGGTCCTTATCACCCTTCCAGAGAGTTTCACAATGTTCGAATCTCAAGAAACCGCTTTCGTGAGCTTCTACAGGAAGTCTGCAGGGGTTCTATAGGATGTACTGTAGCTTCTACAGGATGTTCCGAAAGGGAATTTTGAAGGGCTGATGGTGGAAAAACGGTGGGAAAGTGGAAATGAAGGATAGATAAGGATGTTAAGGGGTCTAGGACCTGGTAAATGAGGCTAAGGAATGATGAAGGCGATTCGATTTGTTCGAGGATGGAGGGAGCAATGATGCACAAGAATGTAGAAATTAGGGCAAAGTGAGGAAATGTGGCGAATGAAGGGAAGGAGTTCGGGTTAGGGGGTTGGAGCAGGTGGTATGATGGAGGAAATATAGGTAGGGAGGTATTACAGATGCTCTGCACACTATTTCTCAAAACTGATCGAAGAAAGACTAGAAAAATCAGAGATCTAGCTATTTTGACCTACTTTGGCCTACAAACCAAAAATATGATGAACATAAGCTTATTGGCAGAAAATCATGCAAGATAACTATGGAAACTAAGCAAGAACAGATCCTAAACATGCAAGCACAACTGGTATCAACTTTCCTAATAAAAAATCTAACACTAGCAATTGCATAAAGAGGCAAAAACAATGTTTTTGTGGCAGCAAGTATGCCTTGGTCTCAACTCATGGTATCAAGGAGGGAGAGGTGAGATCAAGGGTTGTTTGATGGACTTTTCTAAAGATATTTTCTGTACTCAAACTGTCAAGTCAACTTGAAGCATGAAAAGCTATTTTAATCATAAAAAACAACCTAAGTAACAAAACAAGATTTTAACCTAAATAACAGATTTTATTCTAAGAATGCAACAAAGACACATAAAAGTACACAAAGGAGGCATTGGGCACTTGGGTTGGGCCCAACCCCAAGAGCTACGGCCTCCTAAGAAAGATTAGAGCTGGTGCAAAGCTGGATTCATCTTTATTGATCAAAAAATAATAGTTACATCCCAAAAACTGTCTATAAGAAAAAGCTTGAAAATGTGCTGAAATGCAGAGCTAACCTACTGAATAAAATCTAACTAACATCTGACTAACTCCTGCCTAAAAGCCGACTACAAACTGACTACAAACTAGCTACAAACTGGCTACAAACTGGCTACAAACTGGCTACAAATTGACTAATTGAAATGAGGCCCTAATCCTTCTTATTTATACAAATTGAGGACCCCAACAGTCCTCCTAAACTTTAGGAACTTGGCTGCCAAAACTTGCAGTTAACAACAGTCCTACTTGAATTGCTTGGCTGCTCCTTGTGCTTCGAGTTTTTGATGGAGAATTCGAGGTAAGGGCTCATAAATGAAGGGGACACCTTCCTACAAATCCCCTCCCTTGTTCTTCCACGAATTTGGCTACCAAGTGCTCATTTAAACCTTTGATTTTGTCTCAAAATTGACCAAAAATCTGTATAACGCACACATTAGACTTGCTGGCATAATGACTAACCCAATTCACTCTATTAGCATAAATATAATAAAAAACATGCAATAAACTAATGAGAATGGTGGATTAAGTCGAATTAGGAGGCTAAATGAGCCCATATAACTACCCATTTTTGAGGCTCATCAGTAGGAATCCATGTATACCACAAAAATATATTTGGATCTGCCATCCTTAATATTGGTGCATGTGTGAGCAAATATTCTCGTTGTTCAAAGATGGCTTGGAATTCCAATGTCCATTGGAATTTAATTCCTTCTCTTTGCAATATTGTGATTGGATTCCCAATATTTGAGAGATCCTAGATAAATATTTGGTAATAACTAGCCAAACCCATAAATGATCTTACCTTTGTCACGTTATGAAGAGTAAGCCATTCCATAATGGCTTTAATCTGCTCCAGATCTACCACTACTCCTTCCTTAGAGACAATGTGTCCCAAATATTGAACTTGTGACTAGAAAAATTCACACATGTTTTGGCATAGAGATTATGCACTCCCAACACTTGCAATAATACCACTAAATGATTTTCATGTTCCTCCTTGGTTTTTGAATAAACCAAGATGTCATTGAAAAAAACTAGCACAAACTTGTCCAAATAGGGACATGAATGTTGTTAGGGGTGTTTTTGAGTCTAGACGACACAACTACAAATTCATAATGCCCATACATGGTTCTAAACATCGGTTTATGAATGTCTTCACCTTTGATACGTACATGATGGTACCCATACTTTAAATTGATTTTCAAGAAGACAGTAGCTCCCATAAGTTGATCAAACATATCATCAATCCTTGGTAGAGAATATGTGTTTTTTATTATGGTTTTATTGAGTAATTTGTAATTAATACATAGCTTCAATGTGTCATCCTTCTTCTTGAGAAACAATATAGGTGCTTCCAAGGGTGATAGACTAGGTACGGTATATCCTTTGTCCGACATCTCTTTCAATTGTAGTTTTAGCTCCACTAGCTCTTGTGTACTCATTCAGTATGGGGCTTTAGATACTGGCAATGATATTGGTAGCAATTCAATTGAAAATTTGAGTTCCCTTGGTGGAAGTCCTAGGATATCTTGGAAATGCATCATTAAATTGCTTTATTATTAGGTTATCTTTGAATTTGTACGTATCGAACGTAATAGGTATGACCTACAAATATTTTATAATTGCAAATATGCCCAATAATTACTAATGATCCCAATACAAATACAAGAACAAAATATAGAATCTTCAGATCTTTATTAATATCAAAACCATTGAGTTAGAGTAACACCATACAATTACTCCTTAAGGAAGGAGATCACTCCATAAGCCATATGCTTATAAATACAACAATACTTGACATCCCTCAATCGAGATTCTCTATCCTCTATATAGGCTTCATATATATAATGCCATGGGTGTCTCAATACATGACATCTAATACAATGGGATTATCACTTTATTCCATAACTACTTGTGGTCCCCTATATAATGCGGGTTAACCACTTTACTTATTAATTATGGCCCATTTATTTATCATCCTTACGTTATTAAATTACATTATTCCCTTGGGCACCTACCTCTATACCCCATATTATCCCCCTGTGGTGAAGTAAAATTATAAGTGTGGACACGAATGAATTCCTCTAGCTCGATAATGGGTCTAGCCACAACAGATACATTATATGAAAGATTTCCTTAGGTTAGAATCAATTAAGAGGGCCTACCTCTTGGTCGCTTATCCTGCTTGATGGTGTCCTCTCTTGCTCGTCCCAACAATCTCTCGCTTCCTTCTTCAAGCTCCTAAAACAAGTAAACAACAACAACACACAAACATAATAATAGAAAAATTTCAATTCAACCTACTTAACGAGTCAAGAAGCATTAACACATGGATATGTAATATTACAAAACATGTAGAAAATCAATTGATAGTTGCATATATTAATATCAAAGAGAGATTACAACCATTCGTCTTGACGGTGCAGTCATCCTCTGATAAGACCGGGTTCCCACACACTTCTGCTAGTATTCCACGATGACTCCAAACAACAATAGTTTAAAGGATCTTCCCCTTAGGTTTCACTCTAGACCAAACACACTTCTCCCTCACACAACTAGATGGCTACAACTAGTAATAGCTTGTTTGTTTAATCCAAAATAGTATACTCACACTTAGCCAAAACTCTAACTGTGACTGCGATTAGTTTGTGATTGGGAAGAAGGGAGGTTTATATAGGGAATATGGATGGGAGATGGATCCTCTTCTCATGGGAGAAGGAATTATCCCTCGAGGTAGTTCCATCATTATAGGGGAAAGAGCCCAAACTGTCATCTTCGACCCCATCTGACCAAACCATTTACCAAACTTCCATTACGGAGCTTCTAGAGTTGGAGGCTTCAACTCTAATTTAAAAAACTTTCCATAATAGGACTAACGCGACTAGAACATAGCTTAGTCACACAAGTTGGCACGTGGAATAGTGCTAATCTCTGCACATCGACGTGGGGAAGACAAAGGCCATTAGCACCGATCTTGTAAACTGGGCAAAACAAAATTTTCAGGGGAAATGGTGCTAACGGGAAATGATCTGCTCATGAAGAGGGACATAATGGGAGTTTCTTCATGAAGGAAAAACATGCGGGGTTCGTTGTAGAGGTCCTCCAGGATCAAGGAGCAGGGAGTACATGGATAGTGACAAAATGCTGTGTAACACCCCCTAGGTATACTACAAATAAATATCATGGGAATCTCATCTCATGATTTAATGGGTCTTTTTATGTAGCAAGCAACAAGAATTTTTCTTCAATAATAAAGCTTCAAAGGAAATAATTAGTCAGTCCTCAATTAACCATCTGTGTTCATATCCCACCAACAACAAAAGAGAAAATTGACTGATTAAATTGAATGCAATTAGTTTTTTGAATGTTATTGCTCAAGCATTACAAGCTTGTGAAGGTGACACTTCTCTTGTTACTTTATAGTAAGGAAATAAATTTATCCAATATGTGTGAATATAATGCCACACATCATAATTTTCACCATATAGAAAATGTTTGACTTTGAACTATTGGAGATAACATAAACTTAATTCCACTTTAGTTAACAAGGACTATCTACACTTGCATGAGATAGTTCACTGATGACTACATGGCCAGTTAGCTAGGAGCATCTCCACTTTCATGAGATAGTTAATTGATGACTGCATGACCGGTTAACTAGGACTATATGTTAGTTTTATTAAGTGCATGTACACATATCTCTAGATTCACTACTAGAATCACTAATATATTAGTTTATACATGTAGAATATATTTCATTCAATTGTATTCTCTCACAATTTCTTTTTTGTGTGTGTGGATGAATACAATTTATTAATTCTTTTCTCTATCAATTTTATTTCTTCTTTTCTTTCAACTTCTTGTTTGCTTTCTAGCTAGATCCAACTAGTGCAAGTTTAGCTACAAGTTCACATGGTGTTAGAGCCTAGAAGAGATAGGAAGGATCATAAATAATTTGTTTACTGGCACTGAAGATTAGAGCTATTGAAAAGAATGGAATTTCCACATTCCACAATTCTCACACCATATAAATATTTTGAATGGAATACGAAGATTCTACTTCAACTCAAAAGTAGAGGCTTATATTGGATAGCCATGGAAATAGAGATTGAACCAAATTCTTTAGTTTAAAAATCCAAATATTTCAACCTCATGGACGAGGCCTTTTTTCTCCTATGCTTATCATTTTCTTACAAAAAAATTGCCATTTCATGTTGAAGTATGTACAACTTCAAATCAAGTTTGGACCACTTTGGAGACACTCTTTGGGAAACAAGATGGGATGTGAGGTCACATCCTTGAAAATGAGCTCAACTCATTAGATTTGAGAAATTTTAAAAACATTGAAAATTTCTTCGCAAGGTTCAAATCCTTGTTACTCTAGTTGAAAGAATTCAGAATCAACAAATCTATTGATGCAGGGGATATTCTAACTCGGGTTAATGTAGAAAGTTTGGCCAATAAAACCCCACTAGACACTAGCCCTTTTGGCATCACCTATAGAACAAATGAAGTCTCACCCAAGGCACCTATGGGGACTATAGGAACTAGAATTTTACATTGATGAAGGGAATAATAATACATGCACACATTATCTTCTTTGATTGTATAAAATATTTAGTTCACATCTACTCACAAATATCAATAACATCCATGAAATATATCAAAATTTTTACAAATTTTGAAAGGGGCACCTCATTTTCGTACATGGCGCAATATCATACATTCAAACATTTAGAGCAATGTAACTACTCAAAAATTTAGTGCAGTTTATTGAAACTAAACATAACTTAACACATCATGCAACCATCATAGAAAACACATGAATTGGGACAATTCAACCATCAACTATCTTCTATAAATATTTAAAATGTGCTAGGCACATCATTACAACATTATTACTTTTACCCAAGTTTGGATCACCAGCCTAATCAAAATAACATTACAACACTATCATAGCAATCACACAAAGGAATTTTCCAACCAATGCCTGAAAAGTTAACCAACCCAAAATTAACCCTAGAAGTAACCAACCCAAATCATCTCGACTTCCACCTATTTATAGATGATTATATGTGGACCCACATTGAATTCATTACCACGGAAAATATCTCCCCAACCTCAGGTTGGTAATCCATGATGCTTCATCCTACATAGCTTCCACTTATTCATGCCAAATCCTTATGTGTTACCCTCATCTATTTGATTTCCTTGTCTAGCTGCATCTTCTCTTCTATGGTAGTCATCTTCTCGGCCATTAACATGCCAATCAAATTAGCGGTGACTTTCTATGCCCTCTCTTTAGCATTATGAACTTTTTGAGCAATTTCTTGTAACCATTGGTTTTGTAATAGGTTAGTCCATGAGTTCAAGCCTTCCTGATATGTAGTTTGACATTTATCCTCCAAATTCTTTGTTTGCCCAAAATGGGAAATAACTCTCTCTTCTTCTTCATAATGCTACTTCTCTTCAGGTGGGGTGGATTACTTTTGCTATGATTTCAACTCTACTTTTGGTTTCAATCCATGAATATCCTCTTTGATCTTAATGACATGGTATTCTATTGGGATACCAACCTCCATAGGCTCTTTACCCATTTGAATATACACTTGTTCAACTGCTATTCACAAACTCATTTCTCTTTTTAAGACATGCTGTATTCTTCTTCAAACTACATCTTTTCACATTGCAATACTTCCTGGATTGTGTTTTATTTTACTAGTTCCAATGTTGTAGCCATGTCACACGACTGCAAATCCATGGCGACAATATTATGCAACTGATGCAAACTACTATCCAATGAAAGTTGTGACAAAATTAAATATGTATGAGTCAAACCTTAGACACATTTCAATAATTCTGTGGTCAGGAATTCCATGGCTTGCAGTGAGATTTGGATATGGTTCCAATATTCTAGGCGTACTCTAAGCCTCCATATTCACTATCTTCTCATTTGTAGCTGGCTGTGCAGTTGCTAGATTTCTTACTTCTAAGAAATTCTGTAATTTCTCAAGTTTTTCCAGTGTGCGCTCTTGATCTTGTTGCACTTTTCCCAGTGACACTTTTGTTTTCTCATCCACTTGTTCAACAATATTATTGATATCATCTTCATATAGAGAGGTAACCTGGGTGGTGGTTATGGGACTTTCCTTCTACTTATTATTAGCATGGGATGTGCCTTCATCTGTGCCTTTTGTTTGGGTCCTCTATACATAGTGTCTTTGGCTTCCTCTAACTTTATCTCTTTGGATTTGGTCTCTGACTATTCTTGTTATGGAGGAGGATGTGTTGTTTCTCCCTGCTGCTACTGTCCTGGTTTTTCTCCCTGAATTTGGATGCTTTACAATTTATCCACTTTAGGTTCTCCTTCTTCGTACTCCTTCCAACTTGTTTCCCATGCATTTATATACGTCCAAATGTCTTTAGTAGTCATTATGAAAGGGATTTATCCCATTGATAGTGGGGATCCTTCTTAAATTGAATGTGTAAAAAGTTAGCATCTTGAATGTGTAAAAAGTTAGCATCTGCCTTGCAGTATGCGATCCTTTTATACTTGGCAACAACTGTAGGTGGGATCTATGGTGTATTAGGCTCTATACTTGGCAAGTGATATTTATGTCCATTTGTGCCTGGAAATTGTGATCACACATAAGTGTTGAAATCATGCAAATGTAATAGATGCACATGTTTCCTCCAATAACTGGGATATATTCAGGGATATCCCATTCAAAAAATGTAATTGGGATAAGAAACCATGAATAATGGAATTATACACCACTATTTTGTGCCTCTAAAAAGTCCATCAAAAATTGGTTGAGCAAAGATAACATCCAAAGCTTTTGTACATCCTGTGCGCACTTTGCTGCTACCACAATTACTCCTGATATCACTTCATCTTTCCTGCAATTTCAGAGCAATTTTTAGGCTATCAACTGCATTACAAAGTGAGTGGCTTCATCATTTATTTACGAGACTAAGAATGTTTTGCCTCCTATTTGTGTCCTGTACTGTGCATGCACCTGTTCTCCCAAGGTCCTCACCCACGTCTTATCTGTGAGTATGGGCTCTGTCTTCTCTTGTGATCGACATGCTTGTTATGTTTTCTACTTCTTGTGGGTTAATCTCAACTACATGGTCCAACCATAGGTAACTGCCATGTACACAACTCAAAAGCATTTCTGTCACAATATTGATTTAAGGACTACACCCAAAATGAGGGATATCTAATATGCTCAAAATACCAGATCACTCTAATCCCAATGCTCACTCAAGCTAAAAAACATTTAGGTATGTATTTGGCACAAGCTATAAATATTCTGTCAGCTCTAGGAATTATTTATTTATATATATATATATTGGCTGTGATGTCATGATTTGTATGCCTAAGCTGCTCCACATATCCCAACATGCTACCTTGCATCAGAACACTGAGTGGGATAAATGGTATCCATGGTGTACTTGGGATCTTTTGTCAGCTTAACCTTCCTAGCTATTGGTTTCCTAGGCGAGATATATGTCTGCGTCAACCCTAATGCTATGGGCTTCAATGATCCAACAACCTCTGCACTTTTGGTTACCTCTGTTACTTCTACCTCCTTTGGCAATAACTAGGGTTGTGAAGCAACTAAGGGTTTCTTTGTGTGATTGATGCAGGAGCAACTGAATGAAGAGGCGACAATTGGGAGTTGGTTTTTGGTTGTTGCATGTTTTTCCATTCTATTTTAACAAATAGAGAGGGAAACATCTCAAAATTCTAGTTTATTTAGTTTCATTCTGTGTTATTGTAAATAAAGGCTTAATCAACCATTGTTAGCTTTGATTTAGACAAAGATAGGCTTAGATGAGAATTAGTTGAGAAAACTGTCTCGAAACTGAAAAAAACAGTTCCTCAAATTGAAAGAGGAACTGCCACAAATGTATTAAAAAGGACACAATAATGTGGAGTAAGGGGTTGGCTAAATAGAGAGAAATCGTAAGCCTACGGGCAGGTTGTAAGGAAAACCACAGAGAGAGTCTGAATCTAAAAAGAAATACTTGCCGTGTTTCCTTTTCGCCTCATGCGCAAGTTTAATTTGGAAACTGTGTATCTATGATTGCAAATGCTTGAAAGATTGTACTTAATATGAACTATGGCTTCTATGTATGCATATATTATTGCAGGTGAATTCGGCGTGACCAAAGAAGTAGAAAGCCTCCATCAAAGAAATTGTTTGCGACAAAGCAGAAGCAAGGAAAAGGTTTGAAGACAGAGGGACGCAAGGCTAAAGAAGTGAGACTCAGGGGCGGTCGGATCTAAAATATCGATGGTGGAGTTGTTATGTAATTTGGGTCGCAGGTGGAAGAAAAACCCAAATTACATTGAAGATCGGCGCAAAACGAAGTCAGGTAAGACCCGGACCAAAAAACCTTATCAAGCGGATCCAATATCATATCGGGCCCAAGCGCGTTATCGCATCAGAGCCTCATATCGCATCGGGGTTATATTAAGTCGGGGTACCGGCCATTGGATACGCCGATTTACTGACTTGCGATATCACATAGTCGACGATCGCATATCGGAAGGATCAGAGAGTGGAGCTCGGCGTAGCAGACCCGACGTCGCACACAATCGTGGCTTATAAAATTTGAGAGTTGTTATGTAATTTGGGTCGCAGGCGGAAAAAAAACCCAAATTACATTGAAGATCAGTGCAAAACGAAGTCAGGTAAGACCCGGACCCAAAAACCTTATAAAGCGGATCCAATATCATATCGGGCCCAAGCGCGTTATCGCATCAGAGCCTCATATCGCATCGGGGTTGTATTAAGTTGGGGTACAGGCCATTGGATATGCTGATTTACTGACTTGCGATATCGCATAGTCGACGGTCGCATATCGGAGGGATCGGGGAGTGGAGCTCGGCGTAGCGGACCCGACGTCGCCCACAATCGTGGCTTATAAAATTTCAGATTCAGCATTCGTGTCCGCGGGTGTTTTTCCTTTGTATCTTCGAGTTTTTCCATATTTATGATATAACAGTGGAAGTGGGTTTGTTGTGTAAAAATGCACGCCCGTGGAGCCCGATAGCATAATCGCAAGTGGGTGGATAAAAGGCTTGGAGGTTGTGACCTGTGGAAGGGCCGACGACCGATTGCGATAAAGCGTGATCTCGGGTACTGTGCCACGCCTGAGGGTTCGGCAGGGTGATTGGAGTTTACGCAGGTTCTATGCGTAAATCCTTTTGTAAAGGCTTTAGAATTGTCAAAGCGCAGATGTGAAAGATTCTTATGGTACTGCAGAGTTCCAATAGGAAAAATCATTAAAAGGACGAGGCTGGGTTACTGAACTAAGTCCTTCCGCTGAGACTGTTTAAAAATGGTCGTAACCATTAATATTTGAAGATTGTTGTTCATTGTAAATTGGCGGCATCAGTGACTTATTCATGCTATGGGTGGTCTTGAAATTTCACCATCATGGCAATTTACTACTTCTAATATAACTATGGAAACTAAGCACAAATATATCTAATAACCGCACTCACCGAATCTTTTAGAACTCACTCACTTCTGGTTTCAATCAGTTCAAAATATCTAAGTGCATAATGAACACAATTGAGCCCTCTACAGTGTATTTATAACATTCTTGGTCTATGCGTCTTGAAATTTCACCATCATGGCAATTTACTACTTCTAATATAACTATGGAAACTAAGCACAAATATATCTAATAACCGCACTCACCGAATCTTTTAGAACTCACTCACTTCTGGTTTCAATCAGTTCAAAATATCTAAGTGCATAATGAACACAATTGAGCCCTCTACAGTGTATTTATAACATTCTTGGTCTATGCGTGGGATCCCTGGTGATTTTATGGCACAATATTCTATCATAAATCCTACGCTGCGTATCTTACTTCGGTGTGCATTCCATCCCTATAATTGTCTAATCGATGATCATTTAGGAAATTTTATGACAATCCAATTTGATTTTTAAGCTATAAAATATTCTTTGATAGTTAGTGAAGTGTCCTTTCACATCTGATTCAATGAACTGCCTTGCCGATGTTTTAGCAGTCACCTTTTTCATAGTGCTTTCCATCATTTTTTTGCTTTATTGTTGAATACTTTCTTCCACTTAGCTACAATTGCCCCTAAAACTACACACTGCACACATCTGCGATAGATTCATGTGATATATCTCTCTGTGCACATTATTTCCCTTCATGCAATGTCTTTGTTTTTTTGCAGCAAAACAATAAACTACTACTTCTATGACAAAACTCCAAAACTATCTTTTTTGAAACAAACAAAATGCTATTATATATATTTTTTTCAATTTATTTATATACATAGAACATTGCACTTCCTGAGTTGTATGCGGAATATCAACTGTCTTATACAATTTCAATTTCAGTCAACTTCCATTCACAAAGCCTTACATAGGTTCACCATTGAGATTTTCCAGCTACATTTCTCCTACATCTATCACACTTCTGATCACATAGGGTCCAAGCCAATGCATATCACACTTATGATCACATAGGGTCCAAGCCAATGCATATTGAACTTCTCTAGATGCTTCAAGAATTTGTTGTCATATAGTAGGACAAAGTTCCATGGTTCAAACTTCTTATGTTTTATGCACCTATCATGCCAAGATTTTTCATGCGCTTTCTAAAAATTATGATGAAAACTTGCAAGTATGTGATATTCTTCTAGCTGCAACAACTCATGAGACTTTGTTCCACTACACCAAATTTAGTCATTCTTTTGAATGTAACAATGCGAAAACTTGGTACAAGAAACTCCATAAGCGTTTCCTGTTCATACACTAGCCGGAAAGGTGTTTGTCCTATCAGTCTCTTGCAAGTGGTTTTATATGAGCAGAGTACTACTAGTATCCTCAAATCCTAGTCATATCTATTTACATTGAAGGCCTTAGTTAAGGTATTTTCTAATATCTTATTCATCTTAGGGCTTTTCTAATGGTATATTTCAAACTACTTGGTCAAAGAAAGAAATGTTTTGTTTAAAAAGTGGGTACTTTGATCATTCATTAGAATCCTAGGACATCCAAACCTGGTCAATACATTATCAAATATAAACGTCACAACAATCTTTGTGGTATAGTCATTAACAAGGTCTACTTGTGCCCACATGGTTAATTAGTCTATTATAGTGATAATATATTTGGCTCCTAATCATTTTTTTGGCGAGTGATTGGGACCCACGAATTCTATTGCCCACTTGTCAAAGTCCTGAACTATAATTTGAGGAATTAGGGGATTTTCATCTCATTTTGAATGTCTTCCTACTCTTTGGAAAATATCGCAACTATTACATAATTATTTAGCGTCATTATGTAAGGTAGACCACCACATGTTAGCGTCATTATGTAAGGTAGACCACCACATGTTAGAAAATTTAACTGCGCTCGGTCTTCATTTAATGTATTTGAGTAATCATGTAATGTACTTGTCAAAAGAATAAAGAAAATAATAATAATTATTTTTATTGTGACTTAGTCAAAAGAATAAAGAAAATAATAATAATTATTTTTATTGTGACTTATTAAAGCATGGTTTTCATGTTAGGGTCACCATATTTTAGTCAAAATCCCAATTGAGGAAGAAAATGATTGACCTCATCCTTGAAATGAACAAGGTACTAGACTTGGTCAATGGAAAAGTAAAGAAGCCTACAAGGATTCTAGTGACGATGACAAAGTGAAATTAAGGGAACTAGAATTAGTGGATATGACTCTAATGGTAGAAGGAATAAAGGACAACCTTGTCCCATTCATATCTAACATTGATCATGCTCAAGAAATGTATGAAGCCTTGTCAAAGTTATTTACTATTAAGAAAATTGGTCAAGTAGCAAGTTTGAAGAATGAGATAAGGACCACAAATATGACTCAAGAAGACATAATGGCATCCTTCTTTGTGAAGAGAGAAAGAATCAAGGATGATATTTTTTCTATTGAATAAATTGTTCCAAATAAAGAGCTCGTGATCACTTTTCCATCCTCTTGGGGTGCATTTTCCGTAGGTCTCAACAGTTGGTAGGAAGCTCCCACTTTTGAAGAACTATGGAATGCCTGTAGTAAGGAATAATTGAGAATCTCATTAGCCAATATTGAAGGAGTATCAAATGCCTACATTGTTCAACACAAAGGAAGAAAATAAAAAAGGACCAAGGAAGAAAGTTGACATGTCCAAGATAGAGTGCTATCAATCTCATAAGAAGGGTCAAGAATAAGAACAAAGATAGAGATTATGCTAACATTGCTGAAGATGGAGACCCAAAGAAAGAAAAACCCAAAGAATATGATATAAGGGACTTACACTATTAAGTCCTTTTCTTTTAGTGTTAGATATTCTAGTTTTGTATTTATGATGTTTTAGAATTGGTAGGTTTTTAACATATTTTGGAAAAGGAATTTTTATTGTTTTTATAAGTTTGTAGGTATCCCTCAAGCTTTTGAGGGAGCCCCAAAAAACTCCCAAAGATAATTATCTCATATCCTTTCATTTTTTGGTTTCGTGTACTTGTTCAAGTTTTGATTATATTAATACTAATCACCATTCTCCCTCTATTGCCTTGATTAGGAAAACATCTATTATATCCTCAAGAAGTTTGAAGAGAGCCACCCAAGAAAAGTTTGTTTTTGAAACAAATGTATGCTGTAAACTATAATAAATGATTTCTTTAAAGGTTTATTTGACAATCTATTACTAACATTGTTATGTCTAGTTATATTGAATCATAATGATTCTTGTTTTGGGTGATTCATCAATTGATAAATCTACCCACCCCACTCATATTCTTAATTGATTTTGTAGAACCCTAGAAAAGTTCTGGAATGCCATAAACGAAGGGTATGCTAATGGGAATGTGTGAAAACCTAATCTGCTTAGGGATATTGTGAAATTTTATTTGAAGTTTTATTGATGATGTTTGTTTTGGGATTTTGGTATGACCGAGAAAACCTAACTTGTTAAGGGTTGAATGATAAGGTCTAAAATCATGAACCTTTGAAGTTCTGGTAATGTTAGGTTTTGTATGTTTCTACATTGAAACCCTAACTCATTAGGGTTTGATGGAAAGTGTAAGCAAGACCCTTATAAAGTCTTAGAAATGATTTCCTTGGTATGTGTGTGTTTATATGATCAAATCCTAGTCCAATCAAGTTTTTTATATGTCTAACTTCTATTGATATTTTTGAAGTTAGGTTTGAATAGCACATGATATGCATGATGATGAAGCCCTAAGTATATATAGATATGTCCTTTTGGTCAAAATCCTAGCTTGGTCTAGGTTAGATGTATTAATGATGTCAGACATATGATATTCTTATTAATGATTATGAATTCCTAGATATGCGTGTTGATTTGGTTATTGATGGTCATAAGTTTTAGGATTTAATGGAATTCCTTGTCTGAGATTCTAGGATGATGATATTTGGAAATATAGGGTTTTGTAGCTACACCCTACTAGTAATTAAATTGTCTAGTATGTGTGATGTAACAATCTGAAATCTATTTGTGATTATTGATATTGTGAAAATGGAATTCTACGGTTGAACCTTAGTAGAAGTAAAAATATATAATATATAATGTATGATGACAATATGATAATATGAGATTTGTTGTTGAAATTTGAGTTTCGATTGGTTGATTGGAAATCTAGGGTTTACAACTAACCCTAGTAGAAGTTGGTCATGTTAATGACTACGCTGTAATGGATTCCTTTGTATGAATTCTAGGATTTGTATGAAACCATCGTGAGAAGTTTAACATATGAATTTTGAAAGGTTGTTGGATGCTTTATATTTTTCTGAATTGTTTCTAGGGTTTTCTATATGTTGTAGTAAGGTATGCCATATCTTTGGAAGAAACATTGAAAGCATAAATGGAATAAAAGTTGTTATGAAGTAGTCTAGGGTTTGCAACAAAGTCCCTAGAAATATGTTGAAGAGTATATATCTATTGTTTGTAATTAATTCAGGCTACCTGATATGGCTAACATCATGCTTCTAAAGATTTGGGTTGTACTTTATATCTAAGTTGTGTAGGTACACAATTGTTAATATGGTGAAGATGATCGTTAATGTGATAAGCATGATGAGGATGATGATAACTATAATGAAATGGTTGGATGCCATGAAATATTCTCTAATGATGAAAAGAAGAAGCTAATATCCCTGAGGAAGCTTGCATAAAAGAGATCTCCCTAATATTAAGACAGAGTCCATATGAAGAAATGATTCCTGATTGAGAGGGAGGGCATAACTTGGTTTTGATTAATGAATTTTGAGGGATATGTTACTGCATGATAAGTGGAAAAGGAAAGTATATAATTGAGGAATATTATATCAAAGATTCGGTTGATAGTCCTATTGAGTTGAGGAGCAGCATCTAGAATGACCTTGGAGGTCTTCCATTGTACTTAATGAATACATCCCTAGTTAAGATGGAGTGTTAGAAAATGTAACTAGGTTCAGTCTTCATTTAATATATTTGAGTCATCATGTAATGTACTTGTCAAAAGAATAAAGAAAATAATAATAATTATTATTATTATTGTGACTTAAAAAAGCATGGGTTTCATGCTTGGGTCACGATGTTTTAGGTCAAAGTTCCCATTGAGGACTTATAGGATTTATTCTGAGTCAATAGAGTCATTGTAATTTTAAAGAGACCCTTCTTGGGATTTTGAATCATGTAAAAAGGTTGAGTATTGAGTAAAATATGATTTATGTATCCTCCAGAAAAAGTTGACCTAGAAGAGAGATCAAGCCAGTCTAAGGACCCTAATTTGACTCACAAGAAACCTGTAAACACAAGCTAGTCGAAGTCATTTGGAGCATCAATATCTCACAAGAAGTTCGATATCTCTTGTAACTAGGAAAAGTGTGAAGTCTGTTTTCGGGAAGCAGAAGTGAGTGCGAGTTTGGGGAAGTCTAAGGAGAAAGGAAAAATTGAAATTTTAGTGCCTCTCTCTCTCTCTCTATTTCATGCCTTAGATTGGGAGATCGAAGTCTTCCAAGTTTCATTGTTGCCAGAAGCTGCTGCTTAGTCAAAGTTGTCATAAAGGGGTCAAAATTATGGGAGGCTGACTTGGTGTGCAGGGAAGGTCTGGTCTTGGTATAGGGTGAAGAGTATCAAAGAATATTATTGAAAGGAATAATTTCTTGACTAGGTTTTCCCCTTGAGGGGGGTTTTTCCTTGGCATAGTGCCTACATTTGGTGTCTATTATTTTATGTGATGTTGCTTTGGTAATTGCTTGATGAGCTAAAATAAAGAAGATATAAAGAATCATAATAATAAGGAACATCACAAGTAATTATCAAGAATAAGAAAATCTTTCTGCCTTTCTGATTTTCTAACACCACAATCCTGTGCACAAAATATTTTGTGTAGTAACAATTTCCTGCATAGTTTCCACCTACAATTCCTTCATGAGCTTATGCTAGAATATTCAGCATTTCATGCTAAAATAAACATTTGCATAGTATGCCATTAGCTCCCAACTTATACAAGTATCTTGCTATCAACTAGTAATCTGCAGTTTTTACCACCAAATTTTTTTTTTGTGCAACAATATATTATGTTGGAGAAATTCATGTGCTCAAAAACTACACAATCTCAACAAAATAATCATCCACCATTGTTACTGCAAATAACTATGCATTTGGAAAATTATCTTCTAGATTCCTAGTTTCCTCTCCTGTGGCGATCCTTGAAAAAATATTTGGACTTGCATTCAACTTCCCAGGATTGAAAAATAATTCAAATTCATACTCTTAAAATAAAAGAATCCATATACATATGCACCCTCCCAACATTGGCTTAACTAAATACCTTAACACAAAATTATTTATATACAACTTAAACTTGTTTCCCAAAATGTAATGTGAGAAATTTTGTAGAGAATACACCATTTCTAACCCTTCCCTTTCTGTGGTTATGTAGTTCTATTCATCTGTGGACAACTTTCTTCTAGAAAAAAGAATCAGATGGTCCAAGTTTCCCTCTCTAGGCTGCGCTAGAATCGCTCCCAAAGCTATGGATAAGGCATCCACATACACATGTAACTCCTTCGTCCAATCTAGAAAAATTAGAGTAGACACAATGACCATCTTCTATTTCAGTGTATCTAATGCCATTTGACTTTCTTCCATGCATTGGAATTCCACGTCCTTCTTTAATAGCCTCTCCATGGACATTGTAACACACACATATCTTTTACTAAATTTTCTGTAATACCTAGTGTGGCTCAATATTGTGTGTAATTGTTTGATAGATATGGGGGAGGAAAGTTTATTATTATTGCAGTCTTGGCGAGGTCCACCAACAACCCTTTCTTACAAATAATATGTCCCAAGAAAATACTAAAGGGAGAGAAAAACATACATTTTTTAAAATTCACAGAAATTTTCAATTGACTACAGCTATACAACATTAGGCACAATATCTCTATGTATTTTTTCAATAGGCTGAACACATTCCAATCATCCATATACACTTCCAATAACTTGTGTATGGACTCCTTAAATTCTATTATAACGTTTTGAGAAAAAGTTACAACTGCATTCTTTAACCCAAATGACATTACTATGTACTGGAAACACCCCCACTTTGTAGCAAAGGTAGTCTTATGTTTGTCCTCTTTGGCTATTTTTGCTGATATCTTGAAAACCCATCAGCGAATGAATAAACTTATTGAACTCCAACATTTTCTAAAACCTCATTTGTAAAAGGGGTGGGGAAAGGGTAATGCACACATGCATTACTAAGCTTCCTCATGTTTATGCAGATTCTAATTTCCCTTGTATTTTTATTTTGGACTACCATGGGGCTAATCCACTTTGAATCCTCCACTAGCTCAATTATTCCTGCCTCCAACATTCTATCTTACTCCTGTTTATCCTTCTATTTGTAGATTTGGTTCAACTTGTGATCCATAAATTGTCGTGGATATTCCACTGCACAGCTCGTCACTACAAATCTAATAATATTATATTAAAAATATGATAATTATACTCTATTACAGTTTATTAAACTTTAATATATGTGGATTTAAATTTAACTAGTGCATTCATACGAATGGAAATTATGAAGAAAAGTAGAGAACGAAAAAATAAGCACACACACACAAGAAAAAATATGCTCTTTGGGAAACCCTTTTGGGAGAAAACCTAGCTGGAAGGTGAGGCTGTTTCGCTCTCTTTCTCTGTCTGGAAATGTGGCTGCATGTACAAAGAAGTAATTCTCGTGGCCTGTAGGATTCTATAGTTCACATATAATATCTAAGTGGCCTGTAGGATTCTATAGTTCACATATAATATCTAAGTGATCTACCTCCTACCTCTCCTGGCTATATTTTCTTAGCTATGGAACAAAATGTGCTCGAAATAATGGAATCCTCTTCCTCCTAGTGGCCCGATTATAACACAACTCAATATCCTACTAGTGGTTAAGTTTGAATACATCAAGTCTTAAATAAATTTACAAAATATAATCTTCTAGAGTTTACATAAAAAAACATGTGGCTAGCCCCTTTTCCATGAATAATGAGGGCTGACGTGGCATCCTCCCGAACTATAGGTGTGAAAACAAGAAGGTCAACTTTTGAGTGGCATAACTTTTGCATATAGACTTCGATTGATATGCTTCTTGTGCTGTTGGAAATGTATATGTGTGTAGAATAACATGAAAAGGTGTTACACTTAAGAGACAAAATATTACCCCAAAAAAAGTTGTTTGATGCCTCAAAACACTCTTGGAAGGCTTCAGACCTCGTTTCGCTAAACTGGGTCCCACCAGTAAAAACGGCCCTGTGGGCTGGTTCCTCCATTTTTTTCCACTCCAAATGCATCGAGATGGATTAAAAACAATATAATGATCCAATTCAGATCAAATTTTAAGGCCTATGCTTAACATGTTTGGCATCTATTTTTAAGGGGATTTTCGTTTCTCCCAATTCTCCTGTAATCCCCTTCATTTCCAAAAAAAGTGTTGGGGAATAGGTCTTGGTGTTCTCTCAAAACATAATCCACTCTCTCCATTATCCCATCATTTTAGTAATCTCCTATAATGGCCAATTTTGGATTCTTCTTAGTGCCAATATTCACTTTATTTGTCTTAATGGGCTTGGAATAGTCTCCTATCTCCAACTTGGGTCTTGATTCTGTGTGTTGTCCTTTTGTTTATGGAATTTGTAGATTTATTGTGTCTTCATCACCATCAAATAATTTTGCAATATTATAACACTCCATAAATTCTTTCACATTCTGTGAATGTCTATGCGATGGACACATGGGTACTAACTTACATGTAGTCTAACATTCTAGTGCAAATATTTTTCCTTTCAAGACCTTCAGAGCTTTGTCAAGTACAACATACTCAGCTACAAAGTTTAGTGTGGATTTGGAAATCTATGTCATATCTTCTCATTCCACTATTCCTCTAGCACTTCAAGCTCAACGTACCAATTCTTATGAATATCATCTGAAGTATGTACAAACTTGTGTACCCACTCCTTCTGTGGTATCCTTGTCTTATTCTAGGAAATAACACAACTCTTTAGATGGGTTGTTAGACAATCCAACCCAATGTATTTCTTTCCATCAATGTCTAATTTTGAACCAAAGTGAATATACAATAAATGCTTACATTGCTACTAGGTTTCTATGTTATTCTTGTGCAGAGCCACCATCGTGATTGAACCTCAGCCATGCCACTACTATCTCCACTCGTAGCTGGGGATGACTCAAATTTCAATGTAATATCCAAGTCTTTCGATTGTGATGTAACTTTTTACTAGGTCAATGGTACTTGAATATTGGTGAGTAGTCCAACAATGAACCACTCCTTGTGCTGCACATCTAGAATCTCAAATGTCATCCTGCCCAATAATAACTTAAATATTTGATCATAGTCTTAGACAAAATTAGTTAAACCTTGGTTAATTTCCTTCAACTCTGTAATATATTGTGACTCAAATTTGGGTTTCCAAAATTCTTTCAACAATGCATGCTTTATATTTGTAAAAGTTCTCTACTATCCAGCTGGGGTGGTACTCTTATACTTCATGTACCATGTCAGTGTGCAGTCTCAAAATGTAGTCTCCAACTGTACAATATTAATATTTTACTTTTGGACTTGGTTCACAATCCATACTTATTCACATAAAAAAAAGTGATGATAAGGATTTTCAGTCCTAGAACCATGAAAAATAAGCATCCTCAAAGTAGAATCTACCATTTTATTTTCTGCACTAGTCCTTCGGAGAGGGTGCTAATTTTCCTTAAGGAAACATTGTTCTTTACTATGATAGTTGCATATCACCATTAATACTTTAAGTTCACCCCATATCATCATTTCAATATTTAGATCTACACTATTATACATCAACATGTGCCATAACATAGAAAGAAACAACATCACCATCATCATCAATGCAGTGGAATATAAAAGGAACAGTAGAAGAAAGCATGCACACATATAGAGACACAAGGATTGGTCCACAACCAGGGAAAAATCCACTATGGGGAAAAACCTTACAAATATTCTTCTTCTTAGATTGTCATAAAAAGTTACATCAGTGAGTACAATGAGCCCAATACATATGGTCAACAATAGGCAACAATAAGCCAGATCTATAGATCTACAGATTTGTCACAACGGAAGAGAAACTAAGATCCACCGATCTGCAACAGAGAAACCCATATCCACAGATCACTGATGCCGAGATGCCAAAGCCCCAGATATGTACTGGGTTACTCTCATGAGTACTATCTGTGAGTGACTGAAAACCTCAAGATTGTACTCACGAAGAAATTATCCGAGCGAATGTAACAACAAAGTCCCTCCCAGGAGGTCTTTGTGCCTATGACTATGGCCTTGAACAGAGAATAACCAAAGTTTCTCTCTTGCCAGGCTGTCCGAGCGACTAACAAGTAGAATTTTCACCCTCGCAGTGCTATCCAAGCAACAGAATTGACAAAGTCACTCCCTGGGCTACTTGAAGCCATCGATCGAGGACCAAAACCTTCCACGATTGGGGACCAAAACCTTCCGATCTGTCTCTAAACCCAAAGGCGCTCCCTCTAAACTGCTTCCAAGTGAGAAGAGGGCCAAAGTCACTCTCTTACCCACTCTGTGACTGTGATTGATGACAAAAAACCTTAGATCTATGCTAGCAGCTGAGATCCAAAAGACCCTAACCCATAGAAAACCTTTCGCCTATTATCTCAGACCCTTGATCAGACTCCTTCCATCAAACCTGTGCGAACCAAGACAAAAGAGAAGAGAAGATGTGTGTGCCCAAATGATGTTGAGTTCTATTCTATTTATAGGATTTCCTGAGGGGTCACTTGGGGTTAAGGCTGACCTAATAAATTACTCATGTTGTTAGGGCCGACCCATTCCATAATAAATATGTGAATAAAATAATTCATAACTTAACTTCCGCTTGACCAAATTGGGCGATTTTTAGGTCTATTTTAGTCCTCTCGAAAAGGGGAATGTAATGAAATCATTATCTTGGTAATTTGAGTTGTCAAAGGAGTAATTTTATCTCAGTTGAAAAAATTAACACTCCCTCTCAACCAGGGAGAATTCCACTTGCCAACATCTGTCCATCGAATAATATGCCATTATGGAATCTTCGAATGTCATCACGTATCATCAAGGATCATCTCTATCATGTAGTCATCGTGCCATGTCCATCTCAACTGTCTCATCATCATAAATCATCATTGTACATCCCGATCTATCCTTTGCTTATTCCTGTTTATCTCTTGATTGTTCCTGCTTGTCCATATCTTTACGTCTTGTCAAGTTTCTGTAATGATTGACTATCTTTGCTCAACTCTAACTATTGAAAATTTCTTTGATCTAAAAGAAGAAGAATTTGTTACTAGAGGGGAGCTCAATATACCACCCTCTATCCATTAGGTTTCTATCTAGAATCTGTACTAGCAGGCTACTACCTGGAATATCATCAAGCTACTACCTGGAAATGTCATCGGGCTGCTACCCAGAAACACCAGCAGCGAGTAAGGTCTATGACCTGCATCATCATCAGAGAACATATCATCAAGGGGCATGTCCCAACCTGAAACCATATTGGGGACCTACTACTCAACCCAGAATCAAATGACAATGAGGAAGGTCCCATGGGACACTCTCACCTCATGTCTATGCTAGTGGAGAAGGTCCTATGGGACACTCTTACCCCAAGTCATCTCATATGGGGGAGCATATAGCTATCACCTTATATTGAGCAATAAGATAAATCTCCTCACAGGGGAACACACCCTCAACCCTGGAATATCATTGGGGAACACATCTCGACTTGGAATCTCATGGGGGATCTATACATATACAATCCCATATCTTAGCAATAGGATATCCAAAAATACAGGGGAGCACATCTTGACCCTAGGATATCATTAGGGAGCTCCATCTCAACATGGAACCACATAGGGTTATATCAAACCCATCCTATTGCCTACTAATATTCCCATAGATGGTAGAACACCTACATCATAATTGACTTGGGTTGTACAACCCAAGTACACTCTCAACTCATTAGCCAAAACGAGGAGTGGTATTCCCTTCAAGCCGATCTGCTTGAGGGTATGATTCCAACTAGGGTATACTATGCAAAGACCAAGAGGGGAGCAACATTCTCTGATCCTATGAAGATAGGGGGAAACATTCTTCAACCTTGGGTAACAGATAGGGTAACGCCCTATAGTTCAGAGTTCCCTCAAACCCAGGAGCCCTCTATCTCAATTCCTCACCTTGAGAGCTCAAGTGGGGTGGGAAGAGTATGTTCAGTTTCCTCGATCAACGCTTCACCTTATCAAGAGGGGCAACATCCATCAATCCAAGATGTTCTCATCATCAACTTGCCTCAATAGAAATTGTTTCCTGTTCATATAGAACATCAAATCAAATATCATGTCAGATAATATATAATCATATGAATCAAAAAAGGTACCATAATCATCCTCCCTCCCATGGAGGGGCCAAACACAAGCCTAAGCTTGTTTCGAATAACTACACTGTCTCAATATATGAGAGTACCTCGGTCCCAACCATAGATATGGGACTTACTCCCAATTAGATCATCATAATGTATCCATGGTATCCGTGTCATATCCTAATCCAGGTGGATATTGGTGGCCACCCGCCTATTGCACCTAGCTCCCCAGTCAGTTTCATATGTTTCCTTAATTGTAGCACAATTTACTATTTTTGGCAGTTTTTTGGGTCCTGAACTTCTGGAGCCATTTTGAGGTCCTAAACGACGCTTTTTTTTGGAAAAATTATTTCAGTTGTTACCAAGGAAATCACATTAGCAGTTGTATTCTTTAGAGATATAGTTACAATGATGTATCATATGCATCAAATGAAGATAATATGACCAAGTTACGACCCCGGGAAGTTGGTTGCCCAACTAACCCCAACCGGGTCCATAAACTCTTGGTGTTACATCTCCTCGGGTTAGGGTTTTGGTTGTTTAGGGTTTTCCCTTATTGTTCAATAATAAAAAGGCCCTTGAGCCTCATTTTAACTTAGTTCAAAGGCATGTAGCTGCCACATCTCTTCTCAGAGATAAGATACCATTGCACAAGGTATCTTATTTCCATTATGTTTGTAAGCATAGTTCAATATTTTTCTATTAATGAAATGAAGTGTTTTTTTCTGCTGCATATCTGTGTTTATGATTATATCTGTAAGTTATTGTGTTCCTGTTTAAGTTCGGATCAGTGGTATCAGAGAAGTTTTCTCTTTCTCTATTTTTGTTTACATGTCCCCAACGAGGTTAGGGTATAAGGAGTTAGGGCTCGATCTGGTTGAACCATTGTAGGATCAGCCTCGCAAAACTTGACGACCTCCCGTGGCAGAAGAAAATAAAGATGAGGGGGCTGGAGATCCTTTCAAAATGTTGCTTGAGGAAGCTCTCGAGCGATAGACGGATGAAATGATGGATAACGTTTCCCAGATCCTTCGACGAATACCCACAAGCGATGCATCTTCATCCAACAACCACTCTGGAGGCGACATTCCCTTTAAGGTACAAGATAACTTTGATATTCCCATATTCGAAGGCCTGATAGATGCAGATGCCATAGATAAATGGTTAAATCTATTGGAAGGATATTTTTTCAATTCATGACTTTTCCAATCTGAAAAATATTACGTTTTCACTTCTCAAAGCTGCCCCACATGTCAAGGACTGGCGGGAAACCTATTGTGAACAAAAGGATGAGAGTGAACCCTCGTCGTTTTCAGCTGCACGCACTCGGAATTTTTTATGAGATGCCATCAATGAACAATATTACCCTATTGGAAGCTATGAAGATAAATACATAAAGTGGACCACACTATGATAAGGAAGGGACCAAGATGTGCCAGAGTTCACAAATATTTTCCATACCCTTCGCATGAAGCTGGGTATCAAGGATACTGAGTGGCAGTTGGTGCTAAAGTACCATGGCTTTCTACACAAGTACATCTAGGACGAGATGGAGTTCCTGGACATTTCCTCGCTCGACACGACGTGTCGGTACACTGTAAATATTGAGCAGAAGTTTAAACAGAAGAAGCAGGACTTTGGATCTGTGAATCCAATCCAAGGAAAAGGCACCCCCAAACCATGGAAGAAGGTACAAAACCAAGGAGGGGCTACCCAAGAAACCTCGCCGAAGGCACAAGCAAACAACAACACCACAAAGACGAAGAAGGACACGAGAAAATGGTGTGACTTCCATAAGAGATCAATTCACAATACAAGTGATTTTCGGGCCAAGAAGTCACTCGTGGCTGAGTTGAAGGCTTCCGAATCAAACGTAGGTTCCAACTTTGAATAAAAAACCGATAAGGGGACTGACAAAGGGAAGAAGATCATTGATGCAGAGCCCATTGCCACCATAAAGATCCAAAAAATTGAGCTTGAAGATCCAGAGGAGGGGGAACACCTCTTCTACTCACAAATGTGGGTGAAGGGTTCTCTGCTGCAGTTCATTGTTGACAGCGGTAGCCAAAAGAACCTCATTTCAACAGAAGTCATGAAGCGTTCGGGCCTAAAGACTATAGCACATCCACAACTATACACCATCGATTGGCTTCACCAAGGATGAGATCTTCGCGTAAGGCAACAATGTCGCCTTCCCTATAACATCAAGCCCTTCATGAATGAGGTACTGTGTGACGTTCCTCCTCTTGAATTTTCTGATGTATTTTTAGGACAACCATACTTGTGGAAGCGACATGCTGTATATGAGTCTAGACCTTGCTCTATGATTATTACTTTGGCTAATAAGTTGTACAAGATACCAGAGGTAACCCCACATACCGCCATCTTTTTGATCACTACAAAGCAGTGCAGTAAGATCATTTCCCAGACCAAGAAATTCGTTTTCCTTATGGTTCACCCCTAAGGCAAGAAGAAGGTTGTGGCTACGACTTCTAAGTAGGGCTCCTCTACATAAGAACAACAGATGGAAAAGGTCATGGAAGAGTACAGGGACATTTTCGCTACGCCCACAGGGGTACCTCTGCACTGTCAGGTCAAGCACTCCATCGATCTGACCCCAAGCGTGCCGCCACCCAATGGACCGATTTATTGATGCTCTATTATGGAGAACGATGAGATCAAGAGGTAGGTTCAGGAACTGCTGTAGAAAGGGAACATCAGGCCAAGCTCATCACCCTGTGGGAGCCTGATTTTATTGGTACAAAAGAAGGATGGGACCTAGAGGCTTTGTATTGAATATCAGGCGTTGAACAAGATCACTGTCCAGAATAGGTACCTAGTCCCATGGATTGATGACCTTATGGACCAGCTTAAGGGGGAAAAATATTTCAGCAAGATTGACTTGAAGTCAAGTTATCACTGGGTGCCTATTGAACCCTCCGATGTGTGGAAGACTTCCTTCAAATCCAAGGAGGGCCTTTTTGAATAGTTGGTCATGTCGTTCAAATTGACAAACACCCCTACAACCTTCAAGTGACTGATGGGCGACATCTTGCAACCCTTCACCAATGCATTTGTGGTAGTGTATTTAGATGGCATCTTGATCTTCAAACAAGGTTGGGAAGAGCACCTCCACCATATTTGACAAGTCCTTGAAACCATTGAACAACACAAGCTGTGTGCTAACTTGGAGAAATGCACCTTTGGCATGACCCAGGTTCAATGTCTAGGGTACATCATTGATGAGAAGGGTGTACATGTGGACCCATCCAAGATACAAGTCATTCAGGATTGGCTAGCCCCAACCACTCTAATAGAGCTCCACAACTTTTTGGGTCTTTCCAATTTCTATTGTAGGTTTGTGTTAGGGTTTTCTCATATCACTTGGCCTTTAAGTCAAGTCACCAAGGGCGAAGCAAAAGAAAAGTTATTTTGGTTGGAAACCCAACAATGAGCATTGTTTGAGTTGAAGAATTTCCTTTGTTCTACACTAGTGCTCACATTACCAGACCTGCAACAACCATGTTAGATTGAGATAGATGCCTTTGACTATGCTATTGGTGTAGTTCTTACTCAACATGGGAATCTAGTGGCTTACCATAATGAGACACTTTCAGACACAGTCCGAAAGTACCCCACTTACAACAAAGAAATGCATTCCATTGTGCAGGCTTGCCGTTAATGGAAGCATTACATTATGGGGAAGGAAATATCATCTACACAGACCACCGACCTCTACTGTTCATACATAAACAAGGGCAGTTGCAGAACGATTTCCATTAGAAATGGTCCACCTATTTGCAACGGTTCCATTTGAACATTAAGTATAAGAAGGGTAGCACCAATAATGTCGTTGATTGCCTTAGCCGACCACTAGTCATGGTGCTAATCCTGTGCTCGACTCCTGTGGGCATGAGACAACGGGGTGGCTACATCTTTACAAGAGTGATCCAGAATTCGACAATATATACCAGAGACTCTTGGAAGGGAAGAAAGCTCCAAATTTTCACCTTAAGGATGCACTATTATAGCACTTGGGACACATATGTGTTCCTTCAAGTGAGCATGCTAAGATGATTCGGGAGGTGCACTACAGTTGGGTTGCTAGACATTTCAGATTAGAGAAAACAATGGCTGTATTGCATAAGTAGGTTTATTGGCTGAAACTTCGTCAGGATGTTGGGAAGTAATTAGATTTTGCACCGTGTCATTGCCAAACCAACCATCAAGAAGCAAGGCCTATATACGCCTATACCTACTCCTAGTCGGCCTTGGGAATCTGTCTCCATGGATTATATATCAAGCCTTCCTTCTACTAAGCATGACAATGATTGCGTTTTTGTGGTCGTCAAAAGATTCTCTAAAATAGAAATCATGGTGGCCTGCAAGAAGAGTATCACAATAGAGGCCACTGCTAAGCTCTTCTTTGAGCGAGTGTGGGTATACTTTGGGATCCCATAGTCCATTATCTTAGATCAGGACAAAAAATTCCTGAGTGCATTTTGGTCAAGTCTCTGGTCAATGCTAGATACAAAACTCACTAAGTCCACGACTTTTCATCCCAAAACTGATGACCAAAAAGAGGTTGTCAACAGGATGATCGTACACATTCTACGCATGTACAACTCAAAGCATACAAGCACATGGGATGAAAGTCTACCCTATTTTCAACACAGCTACAACAAAGCTCTTCACAACTCAACATGCCACAACCCCATTTAGGTAGGGCTGGGATTTCAGCCATTATGCCCCATTGATGTGGCCATACCATTTGCAGCCACTCACGTAGATTCGACTCACGTGCAGTCTGAAGCTAAAAGGGCTAACAACTTCATTGAGCACATTCAACACATCCGCCAATAGGTCCATGATATATTGGAAAGATCCAATGCTAAGTACAAGCAGCACCATGATCAACATCGAGTGCCACACAAGTTCCAGTTGGATGACAAAGTTTGGCTTCATTTGCAGAAAGAGTGCCTTGTTGGACTCCACTACAAGCTTTGCCGCTCTGATATGGACAACACACCATCACCAAGGTTGTCGGTGACAATGCCTTCAAGCTCAACATCCAACCGTTACTTGGTCTGCACCCAATGTTCAATGTAGATCGCCTTTGGCCATACCTCCCACAATTTTTGGACACATCTGACATTATAGAACAAGACCTTTGTCGACGCGTTTCAAACCAACTAGTGTGGTTCATCGTCAGGACAAGTTGAAGAAATAGATCTGGCCTAGCATGTTAAATAGACTGAGCAGAGACTCCAACGGCTACATAACGGCTATTTTTGACTCTAGGACCTAGGCCAAAATTATATTAATAAATTTAATCTTATTATTATTTTTATAATATTAAGATTAATAATATATTATTCTATTTCTAAAAATAAGAGAAATTAGGTACAATTAATAAATGAGCGAATAGTATCAAAAGAAATTTATTTATTTAAATAACATTAGGTTTAATAAAATAATACTAATGGTTATTTAAAAATTATTATTAATTGATTATTGTTTGAATGATTTCTTGAAGGAATAATTTAAGTTACATAAATAAATATATATTCTTATTCATTTATTAAATTATTAACTAAATATATATATGAATTATTTATTGAAGGTATGTTAATTTGTTTATAAAATTATTAAATCTATTAATTATTAATACGATCTTAAGGGTTAGTTTGAAAAGTAAAAGAGGAAAATAATTTAATTTATTTCTTGAGATAATATATATATATATATTATTTTAATAATATTAAATAGCGATAAAAATATCTAGAAAAGCCATCCTTATATCCATTAGTTTAAATAGCTGAAAATAAATGACTAAATGGTAGCAATCACAAATACAAAATAAAAATATCAATAAATAAAACTAGACCCAAGACTACATCATAATTTAGATACACTAATAATAATAACCTAATGAATTAAATAAATAACTACCAAAACAGGTAAAGGACCCTCATCAGTGAGAAAATCTACATAAAATTACATTAGATTAATACCTAAAATTATATATATATTAATAATAATAATCATAAAAAATACAAGAGGAACCCAATATATAGGTAAGAACATAAAGATGCCAGCGATATATATTTATATACTTGAAAAGACTAAACCATACACCCATGAAGAAAGCACCCTGGATGAACAAAGGGGCGGGAGGGGGAGGAAGAAACCCTAAGACGACAGGGCAGAGATCCAACTTCTACTTACCTTCCAACCATCATCTCTGTTGAGATTGTTGGGTCTTCGCTCAATTTCAATAGCTTCCCTTAACTTGCGATGATGGAACCGATCCACCCTGGCAATGACTTTGGCCTTCTCTATACAGACATGATGCTTAGTCTTGTCCACATGCTCTGCTAAGGCTGAGGAATTTGTTCTTCCATGTCTCAGGTCCGTTGCATGTTCGCAAATTCTCTGCTGGATGGAGCGCCCTGTTTCCCCTATATAGGGTGTCCCACAAGAGCAAGGAATCAAATAAACACCCTTCATGTCTTTGGGGTTAACAGGATCCTTCAATGACAGCAGGGAATTACGAATGGTTTTGAGGGGCCTGAAGGTTGAGGGAATATCAAACTTTCTAAGGATTCGAGCAATCTTGTCAGGGGTCCCTTGGATATATGGAAGATGGACACCTAGATGGCGCTCCTTAGGCTCTTTTTAAATAAACACATTTTTAGAAGCTTTAAGGAAAGCCTTCCGACCTAGGTGCTTACTATATCCGTTTTCCACAAAGACATCAAGGAGGTGGGATCTCTCTCTATCCAGGATTTCATTATCCGAAATCCTGAGGGCACGCGTAGCCAGGGTGTTAAGAACACCCATCTTCTGAGCAAGGAAATGATGGGAATCAGCGTGAAGATACTGCTCTGTGTGCGTTTTCTTACGGAACACTGCGTGGGAGAGAGAGTCGTCCTTCCTAGAAATAAGAATATCTAGGAAAGGGAGGCTGCCATTGACCTCTTTTTCCATGGTGAACTTAATAGCTGAGGACTGGCTGTTGCGGTGATCCAGGAAATGATCCAGCTCCTCATGGCCATGGGACCAGATGACATTAGTGTCATATACATACCTTTTCCACAGTTTAGGATGGAGACGAGCCGAGGCAAGAGGCTTGACTTCGAAATCTTCCATAAAAAGATTCGCCACGATTGGGGAGAGGGGGGAACCCATGGCAACACCACAGGTCTGTTCGAAGAACTCACCCTTGAAACAGAAGAATGTGGAAGTGAGACATACCTCAACCAGATGCGCGGTGTCCGGATCTGTTAGGCGATAGATCACTTCCATGGCCTCTTTAATAGGTATGCACGTGTACAAGGAGACCACATCAAAGCTGACAAGAATGTCCTCAGGGTCCAGCCTAATATCCTTGAGATCCATGATGAAGGATGCAGAGTCCTTCACGAAGGACTCAGTGCGGCCAACCAGGGGCTTAAGATTAAGAGCCAGAAACTTTGCTAGAAGGTAGGTCGGACCCCCTATGGTGTTGACTATAGGCCTCAGAGCTATATACCTTCGTTTTTCCATGATAGGCAATGATTTTGACAGTTTTATGATTTTAGGGTTTTGCTCACTGCCTATGTTGCATTCTTCAATGTTTGTTTTTTTTGGTTCCATTTTTGGATTTTTGGAAATGTCATTAAAATCAAACAGTTCTCCTAAAGGGGAAAGCCCTCTGGGAAGAATGTTATCCTTGAGTTGAAGCACTTTGAATTCCTATTTTTCTGGGTCTTTATGTATTTTAGTTTTATGTACAGTTTTATTTGCTGAAATATTTACATCAGAAACAACAAGTTTCTCTATACTAATATGTACATCAGTTTGACTGTCTAGTCCATCCTACAAATCTATGTTGCTATTCTCAAATTCATCTTTTGATTGTAAAAACTCAATTTTTTTATCACTTCCACAAACTTGCGAGTATCTCATCTTATCAGGTACTGCAGGACGATGTTTCACCTCAATTATGTGTTGTTTGTTTGGGTGAGGTAATTGGTATGTGCTGGTTGAGAAATCTAAACCATTTTCCATAACATTATGGATACTTGGGATGACAACAAGGTCATACTCTTCAATTTTTTTTAGTAAATCAATCACAACATTTATGTACTCTCTCAATCTAGGGTGCTTTGCAGAGTATTGTCCTTTAATTTGTTTTATGATCAATTCAAAATCTCCCTGGATTGAAATTCTTTTAGCACCTAATTTTTAAGCAATTTCAAACCTAATAATAATGCTTCATATTCTTCTATATTGTTTGTATACCGAAAATTCAATTTGTAAGAATGACCTTCACCCTGATTAGTCTTTGAATTGTACAGCTAGACTCCATCCCTGAACCTGTTTTACCACATGAACCATCAAAAGTCATATTCCAAAAAGGTTCTATTTCTGGGTTCTGTTGCACAATTGGTATTTGTGGGTCATGTTTTTCATTAAGATCAATTTTTGCATGTGTGACTTGTGTATCCATAGTCCCATTATTGTATAGAATGAAGGAATCAAGATCAGTATGGACATAATAGAGGGGATAGTTGTATGGCTTTTCTTGGCTGCTCACCATATATTTCATTAAGGTTTCTCTATATAGTCTTCTTAGTTGACCAAATACTGGTATTGTGGCATATGTCATATCCATTTGAAGTGTTCCTTGTAACTTAGCTGCCCAAGAGCATGACAATAACATGCCATACTTAGGTGGAATGTTTGCTACCGCTATGTCCATCAATAAACGTTTTGCTGGTATCTAGGCTAATGTGACATAGAGGTCCTTGATAAGACCTCTACACCTAACCTTGCTAGAGTAAAATGAGTATAAATCTTTGTATGGTCTAGTAATTTCAAGTCCAAGTTTTTCCATAATAGTATTTGACATAAGGTTATGCGATGCACCTGAATCCAACATGGCATTATGAAGAATTTTGTCGTGAATATTAAGGTTGGCATAAAATGGGGGAATACCTCCTTCCTGAGGCTTTCCATCAACTTCTGTTCTGAACAACAACTCAGGCTGGTCATCATTCAAGTTCATAGTATCGGTGATTTATCCTATGTTGATTACCTTTAAGACTGGAGATCTATACACAATTTTTTTTATCAATTTAGTGAGAGGAATATAAATTTTAATTTTAGCAAGTTCATTCTCAATACTGAATGGCGTTTGAATTTTAAGGAGATTTGAGAAATCAACTCTTTCAACCACTGCTTTTATGACAGGTTCAGTTTGTTGACTTGTACTAGGAATATCAAAGATGAAATTAAAAAACTAAGTTACACCATAGATCCCAACCACTAGAGGGATTGGTTTATCAAGGCACTTCTACCCCTTACCCAGACACAACTAACACAACAGAAGATTGAGACCCTGCAGGATACTCTAGAGCAAGCAACTCACATAGAAGCTATGGAAGGGTATCTACATGAGTATTGGCGGGAGGGGTGGGGTGCATGTTGCAAGATCTATCGATATTAGGTGTCCAAACACTAGATACCCAATTTAACAGAGAAATTGAAAGATTTACAACTAGTCCGCCATGCGAGACCCAATGTGTGGTGCATCCATTGTATGGTGGAAGGTCATGTCACAAATGATTGCTCAAGATTGAGGGGCACGAGTAACACATCGGGGCTCGTTGGACCATCAGGGGCTCCACCTACAGTAGGAGTTGTGGTAGTAGGATCACAAGGGGCATTCTTGGGCCACAACCAACGAGAATACTGTGAGAGCTGTAGGGGATCTGGATATTCACCACGGTTGTGTCCAATAATGTAGAAGTAATCAAATGTCCCAAACAATAACTAATCTGAGTTTTGCGCATTCATTACCCACCACATAGATCAATGTCGAGCATTAGATGCGCTGGAAGATCGGCTAGACTGTTCGACATTCAGGATCAATGGGATTGATCACGGAGGGCGAGGAGGAGGAGGAGGAGGAGGAGTGAGAGGAGGAAGAACAGGAGGTAGGGGACCTATGCACTACCACAACTATGATAAGGAAGGACAAGTCTTCAGGGACAATCCTCTCCTAATGATACCTTGGTGCTCTCAATGCTAGGTCAATGTACACGCAACATAGGATTTCCCGGAACTGATAGCAAGGTGGGAAGAATGAACCAGGTAGTGAGGTTCGAATTTGATAAATGTAGAGTCCTGGGAGGAAGAGATAGCTTCATTCTCTAATATTAATGTAGTCACCCATGGTGGTAAGAAGATGTGGGTTGACTAAGGCATCCAGGACCGACCAATAATTATTAAGGTGGCTTCACGAAAGTAGTAATACAACCCTGGACAATAGAAGCAATATGATCAAGAAGTGACAAAGTTGTTTGAAATTTTGGAAAATGCCCAGGAGGAGAAGTTGGTTGGCTGACCAAGACCCAACGTTGGCCACCCTATTGAAGAATGGTTCAGACTGTTCTTACATATCATCAACAATGACCAAATGTTAGGGGAGCTGCGCAAAAAATTGAAGGCAGTTCTACTAGAGGAAGAAACTGGAGAAGAAAGTGTCTTGGTGAACCTGCTCGAGAAGCAAGTGAGAAGAGTTTGAAGAAATAAGAGGAGAACTGGCAGGGAGTTTAGAATTGACACACATGTTACAGGAAAAAACTACACCACGACCGGGAGAGAAGCATTAGTGATCTAAATGGAATAATTAGTTTTCTGTACTAAATTCCTTTTTAGAATATGTTAAAAGTGCTTAAGGATTCATGAAGTTAATTGCAAGTTTAAACATGGGTTTTTGAGTGTTTTTATGTAAATTTTATGTGAAAATTAACATAAACAAATGATTAAACGATATCATATAACAGACATGAACATCACCAAAACAGTATCACAACAACACATGATAAAGGAGTTCACCCCACCTGGGCTATGTCTCCTTGGTATAGCTTCCAATGGCTTTTCCCTCTCTACTATTCTAAAAAATGTGAATAAATCATTTTACAATGCTCAAATAGCTCTAAAACTTGTTCCAATGGCTCCAGAATGCTCAAAAATGCCTATGTAGGCTCTTTTTGCTCCCGATTGGGTCAAAAATTGAAGAAGTTATGGCTTCCCCAAGTCTTTCTTCTAATCGCATCGCAAATTCCCCAAATCTTGGCACCTTCCTACAATTTCACCTAGATTTCAGCTAACTGAGTGCCATTTCTGCCGATTTCAGGGCGAAATTGTCAGACACTTTAAATTTCCTCTAATGCCTATAATCTGAAATTCATGGCCATATGGGGCCACATGCCGGGGGATAAGGCCAAAGACCCACCCTCACTGGCTGGGTTCCCACACTGCTCTATTGGTGGTCACATGTGGTGGCGCGCCCAAGGGCCAACCCCCGTGGGCTAGCCCCTCCTTGGATTGACGCGCACATTAATTTCAAATAAAAGTCGTTGACTAATATTGTTAAGAGCTTCTTGTATGGTTTGTTGGTAGTTATATTGGCTTGTTGCTTCGTGGTTGTAGGTTCAACCCCCGCTGCTACTACCCAGACCTTGAACCAAAATTTTGTTGGCCCCTGAGCTACCACATGGCAGTCTTTGGCTGGGCCACATGTCAACCGTGGTTGGCCACCAACCACCCAATAAAAAATCGTCAACTAGACCTAATGAGATTGTGCCACTTTGAACAACATGATTCATCAAAGGCCCATTGACCAGTTAAACCTGCCACCTTAGCTTACACAGTCAGTGCCACGTCAGCAGTATGCACTGCTGACTGGGCTGTCAC
Organism: Pinus taeda; assembly: GCA_000404065.3. NCBI lineage: Eukaryota > Viridiplantae > Streptophyta > Pinopsida > Pinales > Pinaceae > Pinus > Pinus taeda. The sequence goes on along the minus strand of APFE031244358.1, from coordinate 15,575 downwards.
ATTTTGCAAAAATTCCTCTGTTTGGGAAAGAGAATAGAACATGATTCTAGGAGCATACAGAGTCCATTTCACACGAAATGAGTTGCATCAAATTTAGGATGACGATCACTACACAGTCGTTCAGGTTCCACACTAATATGAAAACTTTGGATTTTGAGCTATTTTTTGAGCACCTGATCATTCATCCCCACCGGAAGCTTTTTTGACCCCAAAATATCACTTTCAGTTGTCCAACAGGTGAGGGAACAATTACCTCACCTTCCAATATCGATCCATTTTAGATTTTGAAGGAGTTTTTCCTTTGATCCCCACTCGAAGGTAGTCCACACTCCCTCATTTTGTAGACCTTGTTCTTCTATCAAGAATGGTGTCTCGTTATAGTTCATCAAGGTATTTAGGAGAAAAATCTGCAATGGAAGGAATTTGGAAATTTTCTCCTTGATCTTCAATCAAAGGAGGCTCATACAACCTTAGATTCTCAGCATTAACAACAAGATAAATTTGCATATATGAATGAAAATCCAACTTGAAGGCATTGTCACCAATGTTTTCCAGAATTTTGAATGGATTGTATCTAATTAGTTTTAGATTTTTACCTTCTCCTTGGAGCCTCTCTTTTCTAATGTGAAGCCAAACTTCATCACCAACTTGAAACTTTTGATATACACAATGCTTGTCATGCCTTTCTTTGTACTTGCCTTGCCTCTTTTCCAGTTGTTCTTGAACTATTTGGTGTACCAATTGGATTTGTTCAATGAACCTTCTTGATTTGTATATGTCACTATGACCATCAATAACAACATCCTTTCCAAAAATGAAATCAAAAGGAGACTTAGGCAAGTATCCCAAACATGCCTCAAATGGCGATGTTTGAGTTGAAGAGTGCTTGACCTAGGTTAAGCATGATGAATGTAGTGAAAATGTTCATCCCACAACCTAGGATGCTTGCTGCAATACCCATGAAGAAGATGTATCAATGTCCTGTTCACCACCTCTGTTTGACCATCTATTTGTGGATGAAATGTTGTACTCTTTTTCAATTTGGTGTCCATGAATCCCCACAATATTGACCAAAAATTCCCAACATAGTGAGATCTTGATCACTAACAATGGATGTGGCAATCCAAAATGCATCCATATATTATGAAAGAATAACTGAGAAATTTGTTCAGCTGTAATTTGCTTTTTGCATGGCATAAAAATGCACATTTTGCTAAACCTATCCACAACTACATACAAATAATCATGACCTATTTTTTACAATGGAAGACCTCCTACAAAATCCATAGAAACACTCTCCCACGGTCGTGAAGGAACCAGAAGTGGTGTGTACAATCCTAACTTCCTATTGCTAGGCTTACTAACTTCACATAATGAGCATCCTTTAATAAAACGTGACACACTTGCAAGCATATGAGGCCAATAAAAATACCTTTGTAGATGTGCCACCGTCTTACTTACACCAAAATGAGTAGAAATAAGAAAAGTATGTGCCTCTCTCATGATGTTGACTCTTTCTCCCTATGGAATACAAATCTTACCAAGATGGTACAACAAGTTATAATGCAAATGATAATCCAATTCCTCTACTTGGTTACCTTGACTCAAGCTTGCATAAACATCTTGAAAGTCATCGTCTAATGCATATTTCTAAATATAACTTTCATGCAAAACATAATTATGCTTGAGTAAAGTATCTACACTAATAATAGGCCTAGAGAGCATATCGAGAACTTTATTGTAGATACCTTTCTTATACCTTATCACCAAGTGGAATTGTTGAAGAAAACCCATCCATCGGGAGTACCTTGATTGCTACAACTTAGATTGAGATTGCAAGTATTGCAATGGATGATAAATTTCGTGTATTACGGAAAGCTCCATCAACGAAACCGACATAAAGGTTTGATGACATCTACAAATCAAGTAGAATGCATGGTAAGTAGAGGAAAACACGTTTGCAAAAGAAAACAAACACACTAAAACCAAACTGCACACTAATGAATAACACATTAATGTACAAAGTATTTACACACAATCATGCATAGTACTTTTTGAGGTAAATCTGATTTCAGGTCTTAGCCAACCGATTTCCTTCATAGTCAAACAACTCATAGGCACCTTTTTGTAATACTCGTTTAACAATTTAAGGCCCATGCCACATTGGCTCAAATTTCCTAGCTCCCAATTTATCATTGGCTTAATCATATAACAAGACCAAGTCATCTTCAACAAAAACAGAGGGAATAAAAATTTTATCGTATTGTGCTTTGATTCGTTTCTTTTGAGCTTCAATTACTAATGCAACAATACGACTAGTTTCATCAAGCCGTTTGAGGTAAAGTAATTGTTCCTCCTCCAACGATGTTTTAGGGAGTAATTCAACAACTTGTTTCAATGAAGGAATCTCACATTCAATCAGAAGGGTTGCCTCTAGACCATACATCAACTAAAAGGGTGTGAATCCAGTTGTTGTCTTAGCTATGGTTTGGTATGCCCACAAAGCTGAAAATAGCATAAGGTTTCAATTTCGTTTATGCATCCCAACAGTACGAGTCTTGTTGACAGCCTCAACTTGGTTGTTGGCCTATGGATAGTAAGGTGTTGAGTTGCTGTGACACAGACTCAATTGAACAATAAGATCTGTCATGATATAATTTTTAAAATGAGAGCCATGGGTTATGATGATGGCTTGAGGGACACCAAATCGATCTATGACATGAATAAAAAGGAATTGAGCCACAATTTTACCTTTAGAATCATATGTGGGCATCGGCTCAGCCCATTTAGTGCAATAATCGACGACGATGATGATATAACCATGCCTCCTAGATGAGCTAGGGTTACATGTCATGAAATAAATACCCCATTTGGGAAATGGTTTGACGGTAATAATTGGGTGCAAGGGTGTAGGTGGGGCACACTATTTACAATTATAAATCTGCCAGTCATGACATTTTTGGAATGCTAAAATGTAGTCTTTGAAGATCAAAGGCCAGAAATAATCGACACAAAGGATTTTTTGAGTCGTAGCATATCTTGACATGTGACTGCCACAGGCCCTAGAGTGATAGTCATTTAAGACTCTCTCAATTTCTTCAAGCATTAAACATCAGCAAAGGATTGAATCAACACCAACACGGTAAAAAGTATCTCCGATAAATCGGTAAGGTTGGGATTGATGTTGGATGCATCGACGTTCATAATTGGATAATTCTGGTCGAAAGTTTTGGGTTTGGAGATAGGTAATGATATCCTCATATCATGGATCAACAATACTACTGAGGAAGAGAGTTTCTTCAAGAATCAACTCGTCAGATGAAGCAGATGTGATTGTAGAAGGAAGGCCACAAATTAACTCAGTGAAAACCAATGATTTCTTCGATTTAGGTTTAACAAATTCCAAATCGAATTCTTGTAAGATAATAATCCATTTAGAATAATTGGCCCCCAGCAACTGATGAGTTATAATATATGTCATGGGGTTGCAGTCAGAAATCACAATGGTTTTTCGTAAGAGAATATAGTGCTAAAAGTGTTGAACAACATGAACAATTGCTAAGGCTAGTTTCTCGACATGGGCATATTGAGTTTTTGTGTCAAAAATTTTGTGACTCAAGTATAAATCACGTGTTCATCTCTATCATCATCATCCTAAAAAATTACCATAGAAATAGTACTATCAGCAACGACCAAGTAAAAGAAATAATCGCGGTGATAATTTGGGGATGTAGTAAAGGAGCACTAATGAGGGAATTCTTCAATGCATCGAAGTATTTTTTAGAAACTTCATCCCAAATGAATGGGATCCATTTCTTTAACAAATGAGTAAATACCTTAGCAAGTTCAGCGTAATTTGGGACAAAATGATGAAGGAAATTTGCTTTCCCTTGTAAGCTCTGCAACTAATGTAGAGAATATGGAGGGGGAATTCATGATGGCATCCACCTTAAGGGGATCGATCTGGATGCCTTCGTTGGATACGCCAAACCCAAAGAGATGACCAAATTTAATGCAAAAAACAAACTTATGTGGATTAAAATGAATATTGTAGTTTTGAAAATGAAGAAATATCTCTCGAAGGTGATTAGGGTGGTCGCGGTGCTTAGAAAAATGTGTTGGTAATTCATTGAGATCAGGTTGAACGATGTGCTTAATACCAAAAAATTCATAAGACATCGCTCATGGATGTTAGCGCCAACATTCTTCAAACCAAAAGGGATCTTTTTGTAAGAAAAGGTTCCCCAAGGACAAATGAAATCAATTTTATGTCGATTGGTGGGAAGACTGTTAATCTGGTTGTATCCAAAAAACCACCCATAAAGGAAAAAATCTCACTCCCAACATATTCGTCGATGATTTGATCTATAAAGGGAGTAAGATAATTATCTTTAGGACATGCCTGATTGATATCAAGATAGTCAACACAAATGCAAATAGTTCCTTGTTTCTTAGTCACATGAACAATATTCGAGACCCAATCTGTCAATGGAATATGATAAATGAAACCAACTTTAAGAAGTTTTTCAATTTCTCCCTTTATGGCAACTTCCTTTCTAGGGTGCATGGGATGAAGGCGCTGATGAATAGGCTTCACATTCAGATAAGTAGGAATCTCCTGCACTACTATACTATGATCTATGCCATGCATCTCTTTGTATGATGAAGCAAAGACATCACATAATTTCTTAAAGAGGGTTGTATACATCTTGATCTGATCCAGAGAACAAGAAACCCTAACATGGATATTTTTGACAATCCCTGGTTTGATAGAGATGTCGATGGGCAATGTAGCCAAAATGTTCCCCATGTTTCCTTCAGACAACACTTCGTGAACCAAAATAGGTGTATGAAGTGGATGAGTCGGTACATCAAAAATAAGGGTTTCTAGACAGGAAGAGATCCCACAAAGGCTTGGGAGAAATGAGGAAAAATGATGGGCATCATTCCATGGAGTTTCCTCAAGAGACATAAATTTTGTGATACTTTCGTTAGTAAGAAATGTATCATTCAAAGGATTCAAAGAATCCCAAGAATCGAGCCAGGGAGATTGTGAATATGCGTATAGACTTAGACTGAAATCATCATGAATTTCATAAGTTGTCGCAGAAGCCGACAAAAAAGCTTGATATGATTTCTCTATGGGGCTAAGCGTCATAACATCGCCAAAACTGGCAATCTGATGAGGACAGGGAACCTCCTAAGGATCATGACAAGTTGAGAACATGTTAATTGAAGTGATGTTCAAAGGTGGAGGGGAAAAAGTTCCCATAAGCGAAGAGTATTTGAAAATAATCGCCCCAACACTCTCATAAGGGATATTGATATTCCCAACATATGGCACATTGCCATTTGAAGAGTTGGAAGAGAAAAAGGCAAGCTGATCGACAATGACTACTTTGTTGGGATTATGATCGATGTGTTTTAGTTGATGGCAACCCACTTGTAGTAGAACAACTCACTTGTATATGGTACCTAGATGAATCTATAGAAGAGATATCAGATGTGACAGAATGCATGAAAGTTGTTTTACAGATGTAATAAAATGCGGGGCAGTTCAAAGGAATCAGTTCAAAAGTAATGTACAATGGAAACTCTCTTAGATGATAGTTCATAATACAATAGGTTAACAACAAAGAATTACATATCAGACTACAAAGAATAAAGAAAGAGAGGTATACGCAGGTTCACCTTGACCAAGCTACGTATACACGCAGGTTCACTGAAAAAAAGAAGCATATACCATATATACACACTTTCATAGAAGGAAAAGCGCGTATACCTTGGAAAACTAAATTTTTGGTCAAAGTATTTGGTCCATGGTATTTTGATCCATGGTATTGGTCCAAGGTATCTGGTCCTAGGTATTGACCCTAGTATTTGGTCCAAGGTATTGGTCCTAAGTAGTTTTGGTCCAGGTATTGAGAAAGGCCTAAAACTATAAAAGGAGGAGAAGATCTTCTGAAGTGTTAGATCATTTATGCAAGTTATGAGCTTCTGATGCATTACTTGATCTGATCTGAGGATGCACCTATGTGGTTGATGATGGTTGATGGATCAGGATCATTCATTTATTTGGTTTGATCATGGATAGTCTAGATCTGTATACTAAAGCATGTTTTATTCTGTACATGATATGATCTGGGTATGACAACATTTTGGAATGTCTCTGAAGTTGTAAGTTAGTATTTGCAGATATGTTTGATGTTTCGTTTTGGTAAAAGCGCATGTACACGTAAGTTCGACACATCGAAGTAATGTATACCTTATGAACTATGATGTTTGAAGTTACAGTTGGTTTTAGTTGTTGTTGTAGAGTTCTGGGCTTTTGCTTTATGTTCTGGTGACTGCATTCTGGTGAAAGAGTTCAAATTGATTGATTGATTGTGATTTGCTTCAGTAATGATGGATGAGATCTAATGATGGATTAGGATCATAATGAATTATCATTAAGTGATCTGATGGGCTAGATCTGATTGCCAACACATGTTTTATCCTTTATATGTGATGATCTGGGTATATTTGAAGTCGGTAAGTGTAGCAAAGTTATAAGTAAGTATTTGAGATCTATACGCTCGTTTGATTTGATGAAGTTGCATATACATGCTGGTTGGGCTCTTCCAAGTTGCATATACACTTTGCTGCATGGTTTTGAGGTTACTGCTGGTTTTGAATAATGATGCAGTGTTCTGGGTTCATATCTATGTACTGGTTATAGTGATCTGTCTGTTCCAGTTGATTGATTGAATTTGATTAAGTTTGAATGAATGCTTGATTCAGTTGTGTCATAGGTTCAGTAAGTGTTTGATTCAGTTGTGTCAAAGATTCATGGGTTGTCAGTGATTTATTGATTCAGAGAGAGATGATTGAGTTTTAGTGATTGGTTGATGAAGATGTATTTGATAGTTGTATTGCAGTGGTGATTGATTTTTAGCTTCAATGTTGTTGATGGGTCCAGTATGAAAATTGGATGAAATGAGGCCTTCATGTGTCTTGTTGTGTACCAGGAGCATCCAGCTTGAAAATATATGAAATGAGGTCCATGGAGGAAGAGATAAGGTTGGAGCCTTCTGTAGATCGGCGCCTACGTACTAGTAAACATATCGTATAGTACAAGAGCCAGGGGGTTGTAGCTCCCTTCCAGTAGAAGTTGGAGAACGAGAGAAGGTAGTAACCTTTTGCAGGTAGAAGCGTGCGTACTGGTATGAGTCTGCACCAGTACAATGTTGTAAGCAAATTTTCTTATTATTAAAAGAAGACAGAGACGACAACAACAGGTGGTTTTCACCCACATTGGGTTTCCACCTTAAAACTTGGTGTTCATGTGTGTTGCTTATGTGTGTTGGTTCATTCTGTTATTAACTGCACATGGTTACTGTTTACTATTTAATAAAGCACTGATGCACAGATTAAAGATCAAAATAAGATGAATCATTAGTTTGTTGGATATATGCATGTTTCCTTAAACACAGTTGCTTGTACACGTGGGTTACCTTCATTGAAGTGGCGTATATAAATTGAGTATGAAAAGAAAAATATTATTGACTTGACTAATACTGATTCAAACCCCCCCCCCCCCCCCCTCAATATTATTTCCAACATATTTTCCCTTGATGAGTAAAACAGAGCACATAGAATAAAGTGGAAACCATGCAAACATTGCATGGGTCTAGTGACAACCAAGTAGAAGATTGTAATTTAGATTGGCATCGACAACTTATACTTCCAGGAACTTAACAATTTTTCCTTCCAATGATATTTATAAGTCATTGAGAATACCATATGGGCATGAACCTATACTATCGAAGGTTTCCAAGGTATTAGGGGTCTAGTTGAGAGGTGGAGAGCCAATAACTTTCCAACATGAGAGGGACAAGATGCAAGTAGAAGCACCTTCATCAATAACAGTTGTTACGCAGTAATTTGTCACCGTCGGCCACCGTCCTTGTCGCACCCCCACTGTCACACATTGGAGGACACATTTACGGACCTGTGACCAGTGACATAACTTGAAAACACTTGCATTGAGGCCTCCTGAGTATGAAGTTCAATAACCCTGAAGACACCCTCTGAAGATTAGCCTTGGAAAATGCCTTTTTTCCATTAGCGCGGGCCCACAGTGTATTACCCCGCGCCAATGGCTCAGTCCTTACAAAGAGGGCGCGCCCATAAGCGCTCTGTCCCAGAGCATGGCCCGTGCCACACAAATTAGGCATGATTTTTGTCCAGCGCATGCTAGAATGCTTTTTCCCTTGCGACTCACTCAGTTCCCTGAAGGAAAAAGCCCACAAAAGCATCCGGGTTTCGGCTTTTCTATCCAAGGCAATGGCTATTATGAGACATTACCAAAACTCAGAATGTGTCCACATACAATGTATATCTCCTCTCCCTTTATCTATAAAAGCCTGTCTCCCCATAATGAACAGGCTAGTAGTTTTTGGAGGCTAAAGCAAAAGAGCAAACAAGCTAGTGTGAGAGAGGTACTTTTTGAGCTAAAAGTTGAAAGTAAGGTTATGCTGTCAGATTGTTGAGAGAGAAAGTGACTTTGCAAGACGTGTCAGACTAACTGCCCACCCAGCTAGAGGAGTTTTACAGTGTCAAGCCTTAAGTGGTTGTAATTTCTTCTCTCATTTCTATTTAATGCAAAGCGACTGTCATTATGGTTTCATTCATGTGTTACATCGGTGATATGTGAATTGTATCTTGCTTGACTGGTACATAGCTGTATGTTTTTGGATTTTATGCTTGTTGTGGGTTATTCTTTACTTGTGCAGGTATCTATGTGCGGATAGCGACTGGCCGGAGATAGAGGATAGGAGCGACACTTCCCCCACAACAAACAAGCGTTGGATCCCAGGTTGGTCTCCTAGATCGACTTTTAAATTATATAGCTAGAAACTTGCATGCAGCGTGATTGATTGTTGCTAGACCCCTGTGGGGCTAGTGGGATCCACCTCTTTCCGCAGAGGGGATTTACCTCCGCAACAAATTGGCGACTCCGCTGGGGAGTTTGTCTATTGATTGTTTAAGCTATATTGTCTGACTTTGTAAATCAAGGACGAAGCCTGAAGAGCGGCCAGGCAGCCTTCGAAACACTTCCGCCATGCGGAAGTGAAGTAGATCAACGCCCCTTCAGTCTATCTCCGGGTTGATTTAAAAACTGGATGATATAAGTCTTGCTTTGCATGTCTTTTTACTATCATTGTCTGATCTGAACATTTTCTTTGCCTACAGTCCTTACTTTTTTTTTATTCACTGGCCCTGTTTAGTTCTTTTTCTTTTTTTTTTTAAGCAAGCTCGCGCCAGCGCGCTTGTCGTCTGGACAGTCGCGCTACTGGGCGCGATCTGTTTTCATAAATCTCGCGCTACGTTCTGGTTAGCGCGGGTTTCAGGCTCTCAGTCGCGCCTCTGTATTTTTTGCCTGTCAGTTCCCTACCAGCGCACTTTTCCTCTTGACAGTCGCGCTACTGGGCACGATCTGCTTTCATACATCTCGCGCTATACTCGTGTTAGCGCGGGTTCCAGGCTCACAGTCGCGCCTCTGTATTTTTGCCTGTCAGTTCTCTGCCAGCGCATTTTTCCTCTGCACAGTCGCGCTACTGGGGGTGATTTGTTTTTGGACAACTCGCGCTATGCTCGGTTTAGCGCGAGTTGCAGGCCCATAGTCGCGCCACACTGGTCAGATCTGTTTAGAAGCCTGTTGGTCAACCTCTGTTGCTTGGATCTGGTTTTTGCCCTGTGTATGCCCCCCGTGGATCTGTTGGTCAGCTTACATGGTTGCATGAAACTCTCATTTTTCTTTTGCCTTGTTAGGTGGTTGTTTTTGTTTCGAAAACTGGCTATTAGTTTCCTTAAAAGTAATTTTCCGGCAATGAACGTCTCTTGAAAGCTTTACGTGCATCGTCATTTTTTTTTTATTATTTAAAAAGAAAAGAGAAAAGAAAAAGTTTATTTTTGTTTTATCATTTAGTCATGTTGTGGTAATTCTTTTTGTTTCAAAAAAAAAAAAAAAAAATTCCTTTCTTATCGATTAGCTGCATCAAAATTATTTGGACATCGTTTTGTTTACATGAACCTCTTCACTCTCCTATAGCTAGTTTTCATACAAGCAAAACGAATTCAATTTTTCATGTAGTTGCATTTAGTTTCTTTTTCGAGAG
>APFE031244352.1:0-10875 GCA_000404065.3 Pinus taeda | reverse complement strand
ACCAACGGTTTACATTGAAAATTTTATAAGTTTTATTAACAGTTTATGGTTTATGTACAGAGTTCCGATGGGGTTGATTCACTACCCGTACCATGGTATAGTGCATGATCTTTTCCACATAAGTTATTCTTATAATGGTGACTCTATTTGTAGGGTTTCTTGTTGGAGTTATCCTATCTAGGTAACTAGCTTCAATGACTTCTAATGAAATTTATTTGTGTCTCCTTAAAGTGGTCGGGCTATGCTACAACATTGATATGTTTGGTTATTCCTGCAGGTAAAGCAGTCTGACATTATCTTTTGCTCACAGCTCCCTTCCTAGTTTTCATTAATAACAACTCCATCATGAATTTGCACTTGCAGTATTACATTTCTATTTAGTTTTTTCATTAGTATATTTAAAAAAAATGTGAACCTATCTCTTTGAATAGCCATTGAAAACAATCTCTACTAGGTAGATTTCTGCTGATTTTTTTTATAGAATTTATTCAAATAACTTCATCGAATGTTCAAGATTTAGAGCTTTGGAATATGGTTGGAAATAATCCCAACTGTTTCATTAAATGAATTTGATCGTAATTTTTGGAGTAGAAAAGAAAACTGGTAGAAGATGTCGAGAATAATTCTATCTATTTCATTAAATGATTTTGATCGCGTCATTTCTGGAGTACGAAAAGAATACAACATTGAAGCAACACTAATGGGTTAAAATTGCAATATACAATCGTTTTTTATCCATAACATCAAATTTCTATATTTGTAATGTTGTAAGTTGTTGGATGTTTTGGATCTCCGAGTAACCATATTTGCATTTGAAAAAATTGTTGAGTAGAATATATTCAATGTCGAATGATACAAACGCCATTATATTACCTGCAAATTATGTTTTCTTGTTCAAATAACTTAAATTGATGCGATTCAAATGATAAATGTCACAGATTTTCCTTTTGGGAGAAAGATGCTTCAGCATATATACATTTTGAGTTCCTAGAATATGGTCAAATCATGTAAATAAACAAGTTTTAATGGTATTTTCAATGTCTTGAAAGTCAAATTTTACTCTGGCGCTATTTCCATGCACATGCCTTCATGGGATATACACGATTCTATATAACATGTGTTTGCAAGGCATGCTGACTAAAGACAAACTTGACCAGATATCGCGGCTGCCCAATCAAGAAACTAGGAACTACCGATCTCGTGATGCAAAATCTAGCTATCGCCAGTCCCGTCCAAACAAAATAAAATCTTTCCATAAGTAGTACTACTAATTCAAATATCCTACCTCCTACCTACATTTACATGGCAAACATTTTTATACTCAATTACAAAAACATGAATGTTACATTTTTGGGATATTTTTCTTATATAGTGATATTCTCCTTAAAAGAAGTTTGACGTATCAAATTCTTTTTTTGGCAAAAAAAGGTATGCATAATTTATTTATTTATGTATTTTTCAGTTATCTATATATATTTCATTTTTTAAATAATATGTTTGAATGTATAATTCGATTTAATTTTTTGAAAATTTTAAAATAATTTAAAGGTGAAATCCCAACAAATATTTGTTGCATTTGAAATTAAAAGTCCAAATATAAAATAGCTATACTTGAAAATACATAACAATAAGAATATTATGTTTCAATTACTTTATATAATATATAGATATTTTATTGTTGTTATTGTTATTATTTTATTATTTTAAAGTAAATTGCTCATATTGAAATAATTATAATTTAATTCACATGAGCATTAAAATATTTATTTGTGATAAAAAAATTACATTTGAGTATTACTTGATTTCAATAATATTAATGGTAATAAAATTCTTGTTCACTTGGTTTGTTCATTACCAATAGGGTGTTGGAAGACGTTATGGGAGGAAATGTAGCACACCTATTAAGAGATTCCTCATGGAAGGGGGTTTCGTTGATAGAGATCGCAACATAGGAAACTCTGCATCTCATGTCATTAAAACTACCATTGTGTCACTTATCCATTTAAGACATAACGGCTTAATACCATCTTTGGCATGCTTTGCAGAATTTATGCTTCTCAACCTCCCAGAGTCCAACGAGTCAATCTCGACACTGAACCATCATAGGGAACTACCATCATCTATGAATCCATGCCCTCTACAACATTCATCAGTTATCTAGGATAGCATTTTGGGTACAGAATGCCTTCTTCGGTGGACAATTCTACAACTTGACCTTGTAAAAAATAACATGTGCTTCTTGTAGCATGACAGGCCACTCCAGCTTGCCCTTATTAAAAACTACTTGTGACTAATGCTCGGGTAGGCCACATTAACCTATTATTTATGGTTTTGAATCAAATGTTTACCAACAACTCTTTTTCACCATTAAAAATTCTACCATTTATTTATTTATTTATTTATTTATTTATTTTTTAACTCCATTCACCAATAAAATATTTCATTTAAACTCATTTCATTGATACATTATTATTAGTTTAAAAAAAAAAATTACCATAAACCTTTTTTTCATTACAAAATAATTTTACAATCAACTCTACACCATGTGCATTTAGTAAAATTAAAACACCAATAAAATCACCCAAAACATTAATTTCTCAACAAACTCAACTACCACTTGGCTTATAAAATAGTGAAATCAAACCCATGTCCTGGTGTGAATAAAAGATAAGATCAAAATCTGAAAATATACTTCAATGAACTTTACCATTTGGAATCATTTTGACGTGAGAAGTTTTACTTCACGTAGAATATGGTCACATTGGAGACATTTTGCTAGATACTTTGATGGGATGGGCTTACTTTTTCTTCTTTAGCTCACAACAGGTTTCACAATTGTCTGCAGCGCAAAGTGTAGCATGATGCAACACTCGAATCTCCCATGAGCGGATCGTCCTTGCTCGATAACACTCAACACTCAAATCTCCCTTTAGCATGATGCAACACTCAACGCTCAAAATTTTTTCAGTGCAAAACATTTTTTTTTCACTACAAAATAATTTTACAATCCACTTTACACCATCTGCATTTGGTAAAATTAAAACACCAATAATATCACCAAAAACATTAATTTCTCAACAAACTGAACTACCAAAACCATTCACAACTACCACTTCGCTTATAAAATAGTGAAATCAAACCCATGTCCTCGTGTGAATATAAGATCAAAATCTGAAAATATACTCCAATGACCTTTACCATTTGGAATCATTTTGACGTAGGAACTTTTGCCTCACTTAGAATATGGTCACATTGGAGACATTTTGCCAGATACCTTGATGGGATAGGCTTCCTTTTTCATCTATAACATCAGATCTATAAAGCCCAGCAAATGTCATAAGTAACATCTCATGTAGCTTACTTGGAAAGGCTCTCGTTTCATTTGTTGCCACAACTCAGCTCTATAAAACCCAGCAAATCTAATCTCGCGAACATATCTACATAAAATATTAAATTTACTAACACAAAAATAATTTACCCACATAACACAATCTCCTACCTTATTTATTTATAAAATTCTCACATTTTTCTAGCTTTTCCAATGAGGACTTTGATACCCTCTGGACCTCTTTATCTAAACCAGACGAGGAGGATGATAGATGGAACTCTGAATTGTAGTGAAATAACTATATATCTATGGTAGTGCCCGTGGAACAAGTGTACTAAGCGGGCCATAAGATAGTCTACCATTGTATTCAAAACTATAGTAAAGACAATGGTGGGACTACCAAATCTCTTCACAAGTGCTTGGAATCAGCTCTTAAAGAGTTAGAAAGCATTGGCTAAGTGTTTGATAAAAAGTTTTAATGTGAATGTGAAGTGATTGACAAAATACTTGCATGCCAAGTATTAATGCTTTCTTATGAAGTGGTTATTGGGATGAAATTAAATAGAGAATGTTATGATCACATTCATAGTGTTCAAATCATTATCATGTTAATAGGGGAAAATTTCAATTTTGTGGGTTTGGTTTTTTTGCTTATGTTGTATGTATTAAACATAAATTAGCACTCAAGTAGGGGATCTCAATGGTCAAGTATCAAATTATTTTTGAATGTAAACAACTTGATGATAATTATTTATTGTTTGACTATGAAATTGTAAAAGATTCAACCCCTTAGCAGTGCCATGGGTAATTGTGGATCATCCTGAAACCCTCTTTACTTTAAGGATGTTGTTCAACGTTGTCAGTCTAATTCAATCACTTCAAACCCTTTATGCCTAATGATACTATTATGGAGAGATTCAAAGAGGTTCTCAAGTTGGTTGTTACACATTTGCTTTCGTTTTACCAACCCTCTGTTCTAATCTATATTTTCAATGGTTTATAGCCTTCTACTTAATATTTTCAAGGATATACAAATAAAATAGAGAAAAATTGAGCACTGTAGAAACCCATGAACCACATGCCTCACTTCTTTGTACTTGCATACATTTTCAATTCAAAGAATGAGAGCAGAGAAGCCCCATGTTCCAGCTAGGCTTTCTCTCAAAAGGGTTTCTCGATATATAACTCGTGTCAATTTTGGTTTGTGAAATTTTATTTTCTTGATGTATATTTTTTTTAATTATAATTTGCATGCATATAGAATAAACAATAATTAATAGATCCAAAAATCTAAGGAAAATAAACCCTCATAATGTAGATTTCAGATTTTATAATATATTTTAGTAGATCTGTTATGAAGAATTGTCATGTCGAATATCCATGGTAGTTTATGGTTCATATTGTATCAACACAGGTTTCTCTAGGTATACTAGGGGGATTTGCACGGGATCCATATCAATTAAGCCAAAAGTCACAAAACATTATTCATGGCCAAGAAATCTGTGAATAACCATCCTAATCCCTCCAAGGAGAGGTTTTCATGAAAAGAAGCACAAGTTGTAGATATAAAATATATTGTGAGCCTCATGGAATCCCTAACCAATAAGATCAATATTCGGAGAAGAATGGGGTTCCTCAATTACAGGGGAGATCAAGATATTGAGAAGAAATAACGGAGTTGAAGAAGGAATACAAAAAGAAATTAACCTAGTTTAAGTGATGTGAACCATTCATAAACCTTATGTTGTAGCTCTAAGATGATAATGGTCAATTGATCATGCCAGAGCATCTAAGATAATTGTTTTGAGATTTTGGGTTTTGGGTTTTGTGTTTTTATGGAGGACCAATACATAAAACAACTTATAAGAATGATGTATTTAACCCTTTAGATAGTACTAATAGATAATCAAAGGGTTGTTATTTAACTCAATGCAGTGATTTAAATTGACAAAATGTACAAAAAGAACTGTAAGGAGATATGATGACTTTATATTTCAGATAGAAAGATAAATCATCATAAGTGGGAAAGCCTTTGACCAATGTTCAAAAGTTAAACAAAACATGCTTAAAATTACATAAGATACTGACAATTTTATGATTTAGAAGGAGCCTTTCACACAAACAATCCAATATCTCAATCTCTTTATAATAATAACTTCAGAAGGAATTTTAAGAATAATTGAAACACATTTATTCTTACCTAATATCTCTGTAAAACTTAAACATATGCAAAACGAACAGAGAGAATGAAACACATGAAAGACTTATGAAAGATAATGAGACTGTATGAGATCAAATTCAGAATCATTTGCTTTATTATCAGTGATCTAGAAAAAGTTTGTACATCGGTTCTTACAAAATTTCTTATGGAAGGGTTCGACCCTTGATAACTCAGAAATATAGTTATTTATACTAGCTTAGGACTAGACAAAATATCTTAAAATATCTTAAACTAATCTACAAAAATAACTTGATATAAAATAGGAAATATGAATTATTGCATGACTTGTCCCTATTTTGATGTAGACTGTTGGTAATTATTCATGGTTGTTCCTAGATGTGTTGATGTGTTGTATGATTCATCCTTTTTCCTGTTTGGATAAAAGGCTAATCAATTATTTCACACAATTCATTCCATTTATCATCAGATGGAATTTCCAGATTTACCATCATTCTATAAAATTCATCAACCTCAGTGTACTTTTCAGAGGTTAGTTTTACTAGAAAGAGGTTTTTGACGTCATGTCTGATGATTAAATCTGGCTCCAATGCTTCCAAAAATTCCTTCCCTGTAATCTGTTCCCTCTTCATTTGTGCAAACTGTGCTTTATCAATAGCAATATTATACAACTTTTCACTGTAACTTTCTAGTTTTATTAACTAATCATTAACAGATGTTAATTGTGGCAACCCTTTCTTACTTAACCTACTGAAATTTGAATGAAACCTTTGGACATCAATGCCCAAAGCTTTACATTTGGTTTCCAGCTGAGTCAGTAGGTTCTTCTTCTATAGGACTTTCTTTATCTCTAAAATGGTACCTGTCCTATCAGTGATATTTATTTCCTGTAGCTCTTCCTTGCTTTTAGAATTCAATACCTTGATCATAGATGTGGCTTCTTTAGGCTTTGTATCCAAGACTTCCTTTCGAATTTCTATCTTAGTCATGCATTTCTCAATTAGTTCAATTAGTTCCCGTTGTTCAAAAATAATTTTAACAGAAGGCCATATTATGAAACAAAGTTAGAAATATTAAACCAAATGTCTTCTTTGGCTTGGGTCAAGGTATCTTCCATGAATGTTTGATCTTCTAACTATTTGACTTTCTTCTCAAGCCGATGTGTCCTTTTCATCTCTTCGAAATACATTGTATCATTTTTTATCTTGTTATTTTCCAAAGCCTGAAACTTCTGAAGCAACTTGTCATATTGTTGCTTTTATGCTTGCAGCTCCTATGACAAATTTTCATTTTCTGCTGCTAGGGAAGTTTCATTACCTATAGAAGATGAACTGGGTTCTGCTCCAGTGATGGGAGTTACTGTAACAAGCACTATGGTCAGTTGTAAGGCTTCGTTCTCTTTAAGTGGTTTCTCAATCCGTTCCTCCATGGTTTTAATCTGCATATTCTGCTAAAAAATAAGCTTTAACAAATCCTCTTTATTTTTCACATTTTCTGCCATCTCCTTGGTCTGTAGGTCCTTAGTAGATGGAAACTTTAATTGTTTCCTGAGAACTGAAATATCTACATTCTTCTTTTTTCAGAATCTCCTCCACTACCTTGCAATCCTTGGGATCATACCCAATCTTTACAATAAGTTCTTTTAGCGTTTTTAACTTATTGTCTTTAGCTATTGATGACAGTTTCTCTATCTTAAGTTGAGACTGAGTATTAGATAAAGTTGTTCTTAGTTTAGAAAGTGTCACGGCAGTGGTGGTCATTTTTGAGAATAACATTTCTCCTGATTGCATGTGCATGTCCATTTGATCTATAGGGTGAATCTGATTTGCATCAAAGGAGAAAATTTTCCTCTTGTAGTCATCAATTGACTTATGAAATGGAACTTGAGCCTGTAGGAAGGCCAACTGCATCCTGCCTTTCTCACTGTCAAAGGCAGAGGGAAGTCTGTGTTGTGATGTAGATGTCTGCTTCCAAAATTGGATGTATGTATGAGCCTTAAGAGTCTCATTATTCTGCTTAATCTCTCTGTATTTAGAAAATCTATTGACATATCCAGCAGTGTTGGCCTCTTTAGATTGGATTATTTCCATAGGTTTCGAAAAAGAATAATTGGGATCTGTCGTCCCTATTCTTGAGGCTTCTTCTTGATCTCCAAGATCAATAAAGTCTAGTTTCCTGCTACCCAATGACATAATCAATCCTATATTTAGATTCTTCGGCTGAATAATGAAATCTTTAACTAGGTTTGTATCAAATGTAGTCTCCTCCGTATTCCTCTTTAGTGGATTTGCCTTTGTCACTAAAGTGTTCACGTGTGGTGTTGAAATAATATTTTCATATGCTTCCTGTAGAGTCCCTTCAGACCACTCCTCCTGGTTCGTGTATTTCTCTAATTCAGGTCTAGGAGTGTGGTTGTATGGTGTAGACTTCATTGAATTCTTAATGTTGAAATGATCCCAAAAGGATCATAAGACCAAGTAAAACTAAGCTTGGTGTTCATCTATTTTGACAGTTGATCAACTTCCATACCTGCAGACCTGGTATTGCAAATAAAGGATCCTAGCTGGGCCTTGAGCTTGAATTATGACTTCTTCTTAGCTGAAACAAAATGCAGCTCATCCATGTCAATCTTTTGCCTTATGTATTCCAATGAGAAAATTCTCATTATCACATACTTAGGTAGTTTGTAGGGAGTTAACTCACTGCCATAGACTTTGATCTCAGTATAATTATGGTATAAATACCAGTCACATGTCTTTGTCTGATAAGATAAGTGCATAGTCTTTTTGATTTCTTCATTAATCCTGGGTTTTGTCTGACTGGTTATAAGTTGAAGAACTGGATGAATGAAAAAGTCAATGAAGTTTGAAGAGGTACACTTTGTTGAATTTGCTTTGAATAGCTCTGTCCAATAGATTGCTGATTGATCCATCCCCCGATCATCCTGCTTCTGAAGTTGAATATGCAATAAATCACCTCTTTGAAATAAAAAAACATATGAATAATCACAAAGGGGTATCTGAATAATCCTTGAGTAGTGAAATGGATTAGTTGTTCATGAATATTATCATCCAAGAGCTGGTTGTAATTAAACATGAATGTTGGTTGAAATTCTACACTGAAAATGGAGAGGAATCCAAAAATGGATTCTTCTACGATGTGATCATTCTCATACCCTAGGAGGTAGGATAATAAAGAGGTAACATGTCTAGTGGCTTCAGGAAAATTAGAAGATGGTTAGAGTGGATTTCTTTTAGGCATTTTGGCATCTTCAGATAAGAAAATCTAAAAAATAGCAGTTCTTTGTGGAAAGGTGAGTTTGTTGTAAAGATCAAGGAGGGTTGATCTGGAAATCACCCTTTGAGTGATCTCAGTTAAAGAATTATTGAATGGAGGTATTACAGACTCATGTGCTGTTGTGTGTCTATGTTATTTTAGGCAATGGATCGATCAACTTGTGGAATGTATTTTATCTTAACGGAAATTATTAATGCATTCTCATTCTCATTCTCAATTTCTTAGGTTGTTGGCCTTCCTCCAGTGGCAGAAGATTTATTTGAAAATAAACGGCAAGCTTTTCATGATGAACAGTCGAAGAGGAAGCAGATGTATGGCAACGGCTTTTTTAGCAGCTCCTCCGAATCACCACAGTGGGATGCCACCCGCTGCTTCATATGTGATTTCAGGGCAGATGCAGGGACCGTTGAGAGGTGTATAGAGCATATGCACAAGCAGCATGGCCTTTTTATTCCTCATGCAGAATCTTTGAAAGATCCCCGAGGATTACTCAGTTACCTTGGGGGTAAGGTATGTTTATTTATATTTCATAAGAATATGATGTTTCTCAAGATCATATGTATGTAAATTATATCGTATTATTTCTCTGCTAGCTCAGAATTGGAATTGAATTCTTATTCTCTTTTCCTTTTTTCATTTGTTTGTATTGCAATGAGGAACGACAACCATTTTCAAGCCTAGAAGCTGTTAGGAATCATATGATCTCTAAAAGCCACTGCAAATTACACTATGGAGATGGAGATGAAGAAGAAAATAGGCATTTAGATCAGTTTTATGAAACGCAAATAATGGCTGCACAAAAAGAAGTTGAATTCGAGTTGGGGTTAGGAGGTACTGAACTAGTCATCAAGAGAAAGTCTGAAGATGGAACAACATCAGAGTCAAACAAGATACTTGGTTCTCGTCAATTTCTTCGTTATTACCATCAGAAGCCCCGTCCCACAGCTGACAGAGATCATGTTATTTCTGCTGCTGCATTACAACATAGCAGGCATCGAAACATGTGTTTGCAAGGCGTGCTGACTAAAGACAAACTTGACCAGATATCGCGGCTGCCCAATCAAGAAACTAGGAACTACCGATCTCGTGATGCAAAATCTAGCTATCGCCAGTCCCCTCCAAACAAAATAAAATCTTTCCATAAGTAGTACTACTAATTCAAATATCCTACCTCCTACCTACGTTGACATGGCAAACATTTTTATACTCAATTACAAAAACATGAATGTTACATTTTTGGGATATTTTTCTTATATAGTGATATTCTCCTTAAAAGAAGTTTGAGGTATCAAATTCTTTTTTTGGGAAAAAAGGGCATGCATAATTTATTTTATTGATGTATTTTCCAGTTATCTATATATATATATTTCATTTTTTAAATAATATGTTTGAATGTATAATCCGTTTTAATTTTTTGAAAATCCTAAAATAATTTAAAGGTGAAATCTCAACAAATATTTGTTGCATTTGAAATTAAAAGTCCAAATATAAAATAGCTATACTTGAAAATACATAATAATAAGAATATTATGTTTCAATTACTTTATATAATATATAGATATTTTATTGTTGTTATTGTTATTATTTTATTATTTTAAAGTAAATTGCACATTTTGAAATAATTATAATTTGATTCACATGAGCATTAAAATATTTATTTATGATAAAAAAATTACATTTGAGTATTACTTAATTTCAATAATATTAATGGCAATAAAATTCTTGCTCACTTGGTTTGTTCATTACCAATAGGGTGTTGGAAGACATTATGGGAGGAAATGTAGCACACCTATTAAGATATTCCTCATGGAAGGGGATTTCGTTGATAGAGATCGCAACATAGGAAACTCTGCATCTCATGTCATTAAAACTACCATTGTGTCACTTATCCATTTAAGACATAACGGCTTAATACCATCTTTGGCATGCTTTGCAGAATTTATGCTTCTCAACGTCCCAGGGTCCAACGAGTCAGTCTCGACACTGAACCATCATAGGGAACTACCATCATCTATGAATCCATGCCCTCTACAACATTCATCAGTTATCTAGGATAGCATTTTGGGTACAG
>APFE031244351.1:65729-77237 GCA_000404065.3 Pinus taeda | reverse complement strand
TTCAGTCCATGGTATTGGATGCTTCGGCATGTATAAATATGTATTGTAACATTGAAATGAACATAATGAAAAATCAAGCTGGTAGTCCTGGTTTTGGGATCCAGGGGAAAGTCTCTGTCAATAGGTGTTTTTATGTGTTATGCTCTCGCATTGTTTATTTTTCTGTGATTTAGAATTCATATGCAGGTAATTTTTGTACGGGGTTAAAACCTACACAACACTAACCCCCTTATTTATGGAATAGGGTCAATTCATAGTTATAGTTAAGCAAAGAGTCAATAAAGCCCATATTAATAATTGTAATTGGTTGACCCGCATTTAAAGAAGGGACCATAGTTAGTTGTAAATGGACCATGGTATTAGATAGATGGTATTAATAAGAACCATGGTATTGACCCATGGTATTGCATGTGTGAATCCTATATAAAGGATAGATACTCCCCTCGAGAAGTGTTGTGTCTTATTTTGTAATTGAGCCCAGCTCTATTGGAGGTTTTCCCCTCGAAGAGGCAAGTGAACATTGCTTTCCTTTCTAAATAATAAAATACATGTTGCTATTCCTTTAAATTGTTCTGTGTTCTGGGTATATTTCTTCACATATTTTGTATTCTGGTATCTTCTCACAGGTCAAGAGAATAACAACCAATTTGGGCTAAAAAAAAGTCATTCCTAGATGATTTTGATGTTTTGAGCACATTGAAGTAGGTTTAGAACCAGTAGATAATTGAAAATAACATTTTTTTCCATTTTGAGATAATATAGAGGCCTAAGCCATAGAAGCTAGACCAAGGAGATATAGCCCAAGAGGGTTGAACTCCTTCATCAAAACACTATGTTAAGTGTTCAATTTGATGGTTTGTTGTATATTTGTTTGTTGTTGTTCAACACTTTACTTACATGCTATTTTTCTCATGAATTTGACATAAAACTTGACAAATTTACCTATTACATTCACAAACACCATAAAGGAAACCTATGCACATGAAGCAAATGATGAGCAATTTTTTTTTAATTATGAAGTTGAAATTAGCACATCAAAACTAACATTCAACAACAGATCAAACAAATATCTAAATAACCTAAAGCATGTTGGGTATGCAAATTTTGTCGAAGGATATATGGAATCATCAATCTTTTGACACAAGCTTTTGTCGGTCTTTCGATGATAGTTCGTTTTCCTTCCAATGCAATATTTCATCTATCTTCTGATGACTGTGAAAGTGTTGAAATTTTTTGCAATTTTCTTAATGCAACTGATTTGAGGCTAAGTTAGGTGTTAAGCACCCATTTTAGAGCTGACGCCATGAAACTTACAGATATATTCCAAGTCTCATAACATGATCCACTTCATTAGAAGCCAAGTCAATATGTACCTTCTAGGTGGTAAACAAGGCATGGAAGTCACCTTGAAGGATATATTTACCAAACACAAAAAGTGAGTAATATCTAGGCGAATCTCAATAAACAAGTCACCATCGATGTAGCCAACAAAATTCAAGGATGTTGGGGGAAAGTATCAAACTCAAATAAAAATTTCTAAAAGAGTGGTCTTGTATAAACTCAAATCAAAATGCATTCAAAATGTTTATCACCATTACCAACACCTTAGAATGGAGTTCATCCTAGATGAGAAAAGATACATCCCCAGAATTAGGAATGCCTTGCAATTCTCATTTCCTATGTCTAAAGGTTATCATCTAATGAGATTGAGAGGAAACCACAAAAATCCTCCAAAATTTCTTGTGAGTCTCATAAAAAAGGTCACATTGCATTAAGAGATCCCATCCTTAAAAGTACTCAATAATAAAATTAGTAATTAAATCATAATGATTCCAACAAGTAATAGAGATGCTTTTGACCTCGATGGGACCCACAAGAATCATCATTTACCTAGCCAAGGATGTGCTATCACAAATGGTCTAAATCACAAATCTCTACCTTGATATTATGGATTATAGCACACAAATTTTGTTTGAGCTCTTTTAACATCATCAAATATGATTTGCCTAAGATATTTTCCAGATGGGTTGTGATAGAGAGGGAAAAACTCTTTCTAGGTATCAATGCCTGTAGATGATCTTTAACTAATAATGTCATCTAGGTGGTGTTGTCACTTCTAGGTGGGAAGGTTTTTGGTTATATGAAGTCAACCTCTTATCATTTTTCATAGGGTTATGACTTTGTCATTTGTCAAATATTTTGGGTTATGAATTTGAAATTATCTTCAAAAAAAAAAATGTTGTTGTAGATGCACTCTCAGGAAGGGATGAGGATGTGGAGACATTAATCTATGCCATTTCTATTATCCAACACAATTGGATAACTAAAGTAAGAAAGTAGTGGAAGAATGACAAAGAAGTGTGGACACTCATTCAAAATTTGTAGCAAGATCCAAGTGCATCTAATACATTTTTCTAAAAATAACTATTCACAGTGGTACAAGTATCACTTATATCTATGTAAGAACTCCCAAATCAAACAAAAGGTTCCTTTTGAATTGCACACCTCTCTTATAGGAGGGCACTTAGGATTTTTAGAAACTTACCATAGGGTCAAGAAGGAATTTTTATAGGATGGCTTGAAATCAGATATTCAAAAGTCTGAGGTAGAATATTTGGTTTACCAAAAAAATAAAGTTGAGAAAATTAAGACCCCGTGTCTTTTACAACCATTATCCATTCTAGTTCAACGTTGGGAGGAGGTCTCAATGGATTTTATCATAGGCCTACCCAAGTCTGAAGGAAAGAGTGTAATCATGGTGGTATTTTATAGACTTACCAAGTATGCACACTTTTGTGCACTATTTAATCCTTTCAAATCTAGCACAATCGCTACTGCATTTGGGGAAACAATTCAAAAGCTACATGGAAACCCAAAGATTATTTAAGTGATAGAAATCCCAATGTCATTTGAAATTTTTAGACATAATTATTTTCTTGTCTTAGTACTCAATTAGGTCATAGCCCATCTTCTCATCCTCAATCTGATGGGACAACTGAGATAGTGAACAAAGGTTTGGAAGGATATTCATTGATTTGTATATGATAAACAAGAATAATGGGTCAAGTGGTTACCTCTGGTAGAATGGTGCTATAACACTTCCTTTTGTAGCACAACAAAAATGACCCCATTTATGGCATTTTATAGATATCATCCATCATCCATCACATCATCTTTAAGAGACAATTCTAAGGTTCAAGCAGTGGAAGATCACATCGAACATCAACAACAAGTTCTCCAACTCTTAAAGGACAACCTAACTATGGCGCAGAATTGAATGAAGCAATAGAAAGATCAACATCATAGTGAAAGAAGTTTTGACATGGGTGATTGGGTATTTTTATAGCTACAACCATACAAACAAATTTCCCTCAAGAAATATAAGAAGGATAATAAATTATCACCTTAGCAGTATGGCCTTTACAAGGTGTTACAAAAGATTGGTACTATGGCATACAAATTGGAACTTCCTGCATCTTTGTGAGTCCACCCAATTTTCCATGTTTCATGCTTAGTGAAAGTTACTAGTGACAAGATCCTAATTCAATGCTAGAACTCAACAAGGAATAAAAAATCATATTGGTTCTTAAAGAAATCATGGAAATAAGAATCTCCCAACTACAAAATCGATCAAATTCTGAATATCTCATTAAGTGGAAGAACTTACATGTTGATGATTCCACATGGGAGGTTGAGTATTTTATATAGAAGCATCCAGAACTACTCAAGCATTGAGGAAAACAATTTTATGAAGGAGAGGGGCATGTTATAGCCATACAATAGTGGTTTAGCCCCTATATTGTTATTATTATGCCCCATAAAAGCCCATTATTGTTATTGTTGTGCCCTTACATTATTATTGTTATGTAGGCCCTAAATATATTTTAACCATTTAAATTCCTATCTATACCAAGGAGGTTTTTCTAATTGAATCATCCAAGAATTTTTCATTTATGTGATGTAAAGGGAGGATGCCCCCCTAAAAGTGCTTATTATCTAGCCATTGATCTATCTTTTCTTATTTTTCTATGTTATTTTGATATGGCTACATAGCAACCTCAAATGGTTGCATATAATACTTTAACACGTAAAAAAACTTAGTTGTCATTAAAATGCTTAATATTGCAAGTTCAAGTGAAACCCTGAGAAAGGTTATTTCTTTCAATCCTCCTTTTCAATACATCAACTTTACATCCTTTTGCATTAAAGGGAATTTGGAAATTTCCAATTAGTAAACAAAACGTCGCCCAAAGGAGGAAGTAAGACACCTGGGGATGAAACATACCCATCCAATATGTTGAATGTATCCAGGTATAGAAATTTGACCAATGGATATAGAAATCAACTAGGAGATGAAAGGTTGATTAGAGAAAGAGAGTATGGAGTTGAAAGAAGAGAAAATCACCCAGGTAAGAGCTATATTTCTAAACCAATTTCATCGGCCATGGAGTTTCATCAAACATATCAACCATAATCTTCATAGATGAGGGTAGAATGATCACAAACTAGCACAACTAATGGAACTAGTTGCATTGAATGACACAATAAGGGGTGAAAAATAGTGTAGGTTATGTGATATGACACACACTTCAACCATAAAGGATGTCTAGAAAGTATGCATGTTGATCATAGTCACATAGATCCCACCCAAAAAAGAAGTTGTAGTTTGAATCTAACATATCTTGCTATAGATAAAATTGAAAAATAAAATCATCATTCCATGCAGATAGACAAAGGTCATCCTAGTCGAGGGCCAAAAAATGTTGTTAAGGAAGGCTCCCATAAACTTGAGAGATTATATGAACCAAAATTTGTCTCTCTATTCGATCACTCAGAAACTTGTCATAGAAAAAAAATGAGTGTTGGTCAGGCCTAGTACTCTTCATCTGAGTCAAATGTCATTGAATGAAATGTGGTTCATCAAGGCTTGTTAAGAAAGGGTTGAATGGCCACTAATACATTAGATCATAAAATCACTCAAAATCTAATTATCACATGCTACATATGCCCTTTCACATCATTCTTTAATTGATCAAACCCATAACTAGTGTCAACCGAGGAGTGAGAGTTAAGGCTTGAGCTTGGGTCCATGTGTTCAGTCCTAGATAAGTGGGAACAACTCAAATTTAATGGTTGAGGAAGAATGAGTAATCTCTATTTTAGCTAGAGAATAAACAAGGTGTAGGTCTACTCATGGTAGGAGAATGACAGGAGAATAATAGCCATGAGGAGTTCACACCATGTAGAACAGAATATGATAATGGCACATAGAAATATTATGTTAAGCTATGATGGAGTTGGTCTTGCTCTGATGGATTCCATAGAGGAATGCAAGATGAGATAGAGCTCAAGCAAAAAAAATAGATAGAGGAAATTCCTTTTGAGAACTGTGCATGGAAGGAGCATAAAAAATCAATACATATGGTAGATAAAGAATGGTGCAAAAGCACTAAGGGAAGGTCAGACCTAATAAGATGCATAAATGGTCACAACTTGTGGCTCTTACATAATTTAGTAGGTTAGTGGCTCGACGAAAATAGGGAACAATTAGATGAAATGTGAGATACATTTCTCATTCACATAATACACATTAATACAATTTCACTGACCCTTGTTTTCATATTCCAAGAGATCTCTTGTATTTGTCATGACTATTGGCTTTCACTTGAGGATTTTTCCCTTCCACTTAAGTGAATGTTCCAATTTCACATAACTCAAAAGGATTATGTTTCCAACAATATTAAAATAAATTAGTTAACATGGATATTTATAGAAATGTTTTTTAAAAGTATAGGAATTATACATTTTACTGACACTCAAAAATGAAAATATGCTTTTTTCTAACTATTTTATCTCCCTAAAGTTGATATAAATGTATGCTACTTCATGTGCACATAGAAATAATTTATTTATGCTTGAGAGTGAAAGTGAAATGTTTTGACCATAATGGATTGTAATTTCAACAACAAACTCAAAGAGTACACTAAGAATGGGATTATCGATGTTTCATAATAATTTAAATTAGAACTAGCCAATGCATATATTCATTTTTTTTGTCAATATTAATTTTTTTATTTAGAGATTATTTAATTTTTATTTTGAGAGGAACATGAGTCAACTCAATGTTGAGCACAAAATGAATTACACATCTCTCTTGTAATGGTATGTAGAATCAACTTCTCTAAGAAATAACAAATTGCAATGGGCCAAATGTTGTAAATTCAAGAGTGAGTCCATTAAAATATTAGTGAGTCTTTTTAAAATGGTAATTACAATTTATACCTTATTTAAATTATATATTTATTTTAGCTAGTTACATCGATAGGTGTGTCTAATTTAGTAAGCCATGGTATTGTAACAAATCTATTTAACTAATTAAGAATCTTCATGGTTAAGAATCTTGGTATATATATATATATATATATATATATATATATATTTATTATATATAAATGTATATATGTGTAAATTATATTTATTTGGCAGTTTGCGAAAGGTCGAAACCATAGCAAGGAATATTTTTGGGGTTTTGGTAAAGTAGTTTAAGGGGTTTATGTTGCCAGGATTTCTCAATGATCTTGTTGATGCCTGTCTCCGGGTAAGATAATATTTTTCTCCTTTTTTCTGTAGTTTTTAAACGTTGTATGGTTTCTATGGTTAGCGCCAATAGAGCACAAGGTTGATAATGGGTACCATCAAAATGTATATTATAAGGCCATTTTTCAACCCTCCAACCCATAATTTATCCTTTTCTCACATGAATTAACATTTTTTTAGCCATTATGTTCTTAATAGGAAGACTAAATGATGTTTTTCATGCTTTGTGGCCTAATGTGGTTAATGTGCAAGAAAAAGAGCATTTTTTAGTACATTTATGATGCAGAGGCACATTGGAGGCATCTAGAGTAAGTGTAGGAGGCTTGTCCCTTGCATTTACTCTCTTTTGACTCCAAGTGATCCGTATAATCACTCATCTACAACTTGAGGTCTACTGGAAGCCAATGAACACGACTTAATGCGAGAATCTAAGGGAGTTAGATCCACTTTTCTCAAGATATTAGAGGGAAGCAACCCTCTTTCCAAGGAGGTTTCCCCTCAATCATATTTTTATAAATCAATAATACCAAGAGCTAATTAGGATTCAAACTTGAAGCAAGGAGGGCTACCAAGAACCGAGTGCTTAAGATTGTCATTTCTATTTTTATTTCATGATGTATCTGAACTCTATTTTATGTTAATGAAAGTTATAATGTTGCTTTACATCTAAGTTTCTTGCAGAGGGTTGAGTCCCCTTAGATGAGGGCCCAACACAGAGGCTCCAACCCCTGTTTATATATCTTATTTATACAATATTTTGTAGCAACATTTCCTTCCTTTCTTGAGTAGAAGTTTATTTGCCAGAAAATTGCAGTTGCAGGCCTGATTACCACCACTCTTGTGGGAAGTGTGTTAGAAAATTATATATTACAGAGCAATGGAACTCGTAAAATATATTGCAGAAATATAAACACATAAAACACATAAAACAAGAGAGACACAGATATACGTGGTTCACCCAATTTGGGCTACATCCACGGAGAAACAACCAATCCTTCCTTTTATATTATCCAAAAAAATGAAGAGATACAACATATAGTAGATCCATTGTAATTCCCTCTTCTCTCTCACACAATCTCCTCCCTCTTTCTCTCTCAGAATACAAATTACACAGACGTAATACAATTCCCTCATATATAGTGAGGGGTTGCCTTCTATGGAAAAAACCCCTAAATTAAAAATAATTTCTACCATCATATCTCTGCCTAATGAATGGGCTAGATTGACTACGAAATTACGACATTTTACAAAGAAATTTTACATCTATTTTTAGCTTTAGGGGCACTACCCCCGATCCCCCGCATGGGGGGGGGGGGGGGGGTGTGGTTGGGGGGCTCCAAATAATCATCATTGCCCCCATGGAACCCCTTGGCAGAGCACATTTTACGGGCGGCGTTGTTGCCACATTACAAACTAGGGTCCAATGCGGCGATACCTCTTAATAAAGAAGATAATCAGGCTCCACACCCAACAATATCCCACTTGAAGACTGATTATAGCAACTCCACCGTTACTCCATTTGTTGGACAATGAATTCAATTTGGACCTGGTTGTTTCTCATCTTCATCATCATACTTCAAGACCAATTGAAACCGAGCATGTTGGGCATGGAATCCCCCCACAACATGTTTTGGGGCTCAAAGCCCAAGTTTTGGTCAAATGTATTGTAAGACTGCGAATTGTGGGCACAGAGCACAAAGTATAGGTTGAGTCATAGGGTTGTCCAACCTAAGTATTGTAATATAATGTAATGTCATGTTAGCCTACCCATGGTCCACAGGCCATGGGATTGTATAAATAGAGTGAGGCTTTAAGTTGTAAAAAGTGCGAAGAAGCTGAGTAGCAAAGATAGAGCATAGAGTAAGAGTTTAAGTGTATTGGGTTGTAGTAGCAGGAAGAGGCTTTGTAGCTGAGTGCGCAGAGGCCTAATAGAGTATGCAGCTGAGTGCAGGGACCCCTACAGCTGAGTGCGCTAGGTGGTGTTGTGTCTATAATCTTGAACAAAGAATAATAAAGAGAACATGATTCCAATTTCTGTGCATCTACTTATGTATTGCATTCTTTACATTTATATTGTTTTGTTTATCGCGTGCACTTATATGATTGCTAGATATACTGTTAATTATCACTATTCTTACACAGATAAGTTAAGTAATCGAGTAATAACAGGTTAAATAGTAAGGAACCTGGGTATAGTATGGATTGCACCTCAAGTAAGGCTACATGGAGGTAGCATCACAGGTTGCGAGGGACTAAAAGGTGCGCATAGAAACATGCATGAAAGGTCAAACTGCAGACCATCAAAAGCTCATAAAACATCCCCAAGGTGTGAAAACCTAGTTCTAGCACCCTCCCATACTACTTTGGGTGAGATCTCAATCCGCGCTCCGTGGACTGATACTGAAAGGGCCAGAAGTACCGGGATTTGCTTGGCTAAATCTCCTCTGAATTTGGGTCAAGACCATACAAGCCAAAAAATGGTTCCATTGCTGGGACTAGGATCTGCATAAGGGATGGCTGATTTTGTTCCACTGGAATCCAACAAAGAAAGAAATTGAAGGGTGGTTGGACAATAAGATTCACAAGTTCGCGATGCAGGAAAACAAAAATCCGTGAGTATCTAAGGAATAGTGGTTGGAGTGCTACTTGTATATGGAAATCCATGAGATTTTCTTTGCATCCTTTTCTTTTGAGCTGTATGATTGTATCGCGAAGCTAGCAGATAGTAAGGGAAGGTGTAGGCTCAACAAACCAATCATGTGGACTCCGGAATTAGTGCGTAGACTAGAAGCATTAGGAGATACGATTGCATGAGCTGTGGACCATTGGCTTGACCGAATTATAGGAGGATTTATCACTGAGTTCATGGTATATACGACCATCAGCTACAGTGAGGCAGAGCGATGTTTCCTCAAGTGACCATGAGGTAAGTATATCAAATCTTTGAACAGTTCGATTAAGATGCTATTGTGTGAAAAGCGGGTTATGCGAATAAATTAATGTTTGGGACTATGTGAAGTGGGAAGATCTACAGAAGCGGAAGTAGTGAAGAATTGGAAATCAATCCCTTAATTTCCCCCTCATGGGAAAGCGAGGAAGAGCTCGCGAAAGTCTCTTTGAGAAGTGCAGTTAGTTTGATAAGGCAGCGAATTCTGCACATACCACCTCTACCCACACTGCCTCCTGTCTCACCCTCCTCACCTCCATCTCCACCCACCCCACCTCCACCACCACCACAATTCAGTATGGTAAGTGTGATCAAACTACTGGTATTCAGAGGAGTAGGAAATGAAGATCCGGACCAATTATGGTTCATGGTAAGAGCAGTATGGGAAGAACAGGGCATCATGGCTGATAATATCAAGAAGGCTACGTTGGTGAGGGTGTTGTAGGATCACGCATTGACATGATAAATTAAGCATTCTAATGATCATCCAAAATCAAGAATCATAGAAATCAAGACCAAACTAAACAAGGAATTTAGTGGGCAAAAGTCAGAAACATAATCAATCATCGGGTTTAAGGAGATCACAATGCTCCCGGGAGTGACCCCTTGAGATCTGGACCAAAAAATGAAGGGCATGATTTGTGAAGCCAACATGACATTGATATATGGACAACACCGCACATGGCTTGTAGCATCACTGACACTGCACTTAAGGATGGCGTTGTCACAGCAAAAACTTTCAACCCAGGCTGAAGCTTTGGAGATGGTAATGAGATTGCATGAGACCCCTACACAAGACCCTGGTCTGGGAGTCCAACAAATCAATGCACAAATGCAAAATCTATGTCTAGAAATCCAGAGTTTGAAACAAGACAGGACACCTTAGCGAGAGGCACGCGAGGAGGTATGGTGCATGAAATTCAAAGGCTAGGGGCATGATAAGGACCACTGTTCAGTGTTCGCAAATTACTTGGCAGGAGGAGGGACAATGCCATTAAGACCTGAGGCATAAGTAGGACCAAGTTTGGTGCCTACATTATGGTGTGTGATCTGTGAGATAGGAGGAAAACAAACTACAGAAAATTGTCGTCTATTACAGAAGTATACGCAGACGTCCCAACAATTGTTTTGTAATTTTTGCAGGTCATTAGGCCATGATGAATGCACCACCAGAAGCTACAAACTAATGATGGATCAGACTCCTACCTATAGGGTCTAAGCATAAACGTGAGCCCTCGACCTGAATGTAGGACAGACACGTGCTGGATTTTAGGGGCGTGGTTGAGGTCGAGGTGGAATGGGACCAGGAAGGGGTCGCAAACAATTAATTTGTTATAATTGCGAAGGGCCAGGGCACTATGCCCGCGATTGTACAAACCCGACAAGGACATCATGTTTGCACTATTCTTAGTTTGATCATGAGGTAGAAGACTGCCCTACATTGATAACGCGATTGCAAGAAAAAGGGGTACTTCAGCCCCGTCTGACTCAGAATTTGCAGATGATGAGGTCCAAGCCACAAGAAGAAGACCCGAATGTAAACATGATGCTTAAGAGCGGTGTGACCATTGGCGAGGATAAAGGGAAACTGTAAAAATAAAGTGCATGGGTTCGCAAGGCTCCTACAAAGGAACCCGAATTTGATTTAGAACATGCGAAGGAGAAATTCATGGAAGCTAAGAAGAGCTTCACAGAGGCCTCCACTTCAGGTAGTAAGGATCATCTAGAACCAAGGATGGATCCTTCAATGCTCACTACCTTTCTGAAGACATGCATGTAACTGCTATGTGATCCAGGTGGATATTGGTGGCCACCTGCTAATTCCACGTGGATCCCCTCTAGTGCTTCTGTCAGTTCTTTCAGTTTCCTTAATTATAGCACAATTTACTATTTTTAGCAGTTTTTCGGGTCCTAAACTTCCGGAGCCGTTTTGAGGCCCTAAACGACGTTTTTTGGGAAATCTA